>CAWVQM010000235.1:0-15599 GCA_963932345.1 Ophion ventricosus | reverse complement strand
CGAAACCGTAGCGGTTTCATACAAATATACTTATATATAGTTATACATCGTACAAAGTTTGCCACTTTCGAACATAAATACGGATAGATCGTTTGTAAAATTGGAACATCACTCAAGGGTCGCTGAATATATATATATTTCTGTTAGTACAGACTGCTCTTAGGATACGTCCACTTTATCGTGACTAAGAAGTTACGCCGTGACGTTGAAGTTTGCGATGTAACGATTTTTTTGTTTGTTCAATTTTCTATTTCTTTATTTTTATCATTATCAAAAGTATTTTTTTGTGAAATAAGAATATAAAAAAAACGTATAAGGCCGTATAAGAATTTAAAAAAAACTAATAAGAATATTAAAAAAAACGTTCGAACGATTTTCACAGCCTAAGTGGGCCAAGCAGAATTTAAGTCATTAAAAAGAATTAACTTCTGTTGCATTCCAACGATGCAAACTTTAATATCGTGCTACATCTACCTAGAAAAGTGAAAAGAAAACGATTTTTCCTTTTTTGCATTTTCTAAAAGTTTCAATTGTTAAGAATATATAAATTTCCTTCTATAAATCCCTATAAATTTCCTATAAATATAAATTCCTATAAATTTCACATCGATATCTTCAAAATTGGCGAAGTTGTAGAATTTAAAGTTTTTTTTTTCATTGCTGATGGACCGTTTTAGCTGGACAGTGTCCACCGCCGAACGTCGCTAAAAAATGACATTCTCTGCCGGCAGCTTTTTTTAAGAATACGTGTCCATGATTTTTTCTTAAATTAAATAAAAAAAAATTCGACCTCACCAATGCTTTTCAATACATGTACCTTTGTATTTTAAAAAATGCGTTTTATTTCCACCGATCGGTGCTCAGAAATCCGAATTTCGACATTTTTTTCGACTCTACATGGACGCAGGCCCTTAATTCACGCATTGGTATTTCCGTGAAGTTATTTGTACGGATAGTATCGGAGGAGTGATTGGTTGAGGGACGATAACGAGTTAAACAAGTCATTGGTCCATATTTGGAGAAACCGTTCGGCAAACGCACGATCGTTTTGCATTCGTGATGACTAATCCCGGCTGTATGTGCTTTCGTGTACATAGAGGGAGTTTAGTGCGGGGGGCTGTAAGGGGTGCTTGCAAGGATGTACATGTGGACAGAGAGAGAAAGAGAAAGAGAGAGAGAGAGAAAGATGAGAGGCGAAGATAAGAGCAGAGAGAGAGAGAGTGAGAGACGTGAGGCGAAGATAAAAGCAAAGAGACAAAGAGAGAGAAAACACGAGAAAGAAAGAGAGCAGGAGAGCATAGAAGCAAAAGAGAGAGAGAGAGAGAGAGAGAGAGAGAGAGAGAGAGAGAGAGGAGTGATAGTGCGAGGATGTCGATACCACATACTCACAAAACGTATGTTCAATCATTATATACCTATATATAGATATATACCTACGTATACGAAGAAGGAGGAAGGGAAACGACTCGAGTTGAATCGTTAGTAACTCCCGTTCGGTAATTGCGGAGGAGGCGCGTGCTCATCGGGTTCGACAGAGCAAGAGAGAGAGAGAGAGAGAGAGAGAGAGAGAGAGAGAGAGAGAGAGAGAGAGAGAGAGAGAGAGAGAGGCGGGGGGAGAAGGGTACACTCTATGCGGCCACATATACCGGGCTTGTAAGAGGCCCCTCGAGGAATTAACGAGATAGGGTTGAGTCGCTCGCGCGCGCATCGTCCTAGAGAGGGATGGAGAATGCTCGGGTCCTGCAACGATGCGAGTATCGAGACGTGATTAACATTCGCGAGAATCTTACTCTCTCTCTCTTTCTCTCTCTCTCTCTCTCTCTCTCTCTCTCTCTCTCTCTCTCTCTCCCTCTCTCTCTCTCTCTCTCTCTCTCTCTCTCTCCTTCTCTCTCTTCCTGGACCTTGCACCTTTAGACTATCACTTGTTCCGCTCGCTACAGTACAGTTTGAATAATAAAACCCTCAGTTCCCTGGACGTCCTCAAAAACCACTTGGATGACTTCTTTGCCCAAAGATCTCAGGACCTCTATGAAAGAGGGATATCAAAGCTCCACGAGCTCATGATAAAGCTCTTGGAGAGATGGCAGAAAGACATTGAACAAAATGGAACATATTTAGTTGATTAAAATCGCTTTTTTTTTTTTTAATATTTCGCGTTTGAAATTTACTCGATTTTCGCTATAGAATTATGCATAGACCCAGTATATTCATATCTATGTACATACATTCGAAAGTTTTTTGAAATAAAAATCTATTTGTCTGCAAGACCACACGGTTAGATTTTAAAAATATAAATTAATTTTTCGAAAAACGTGGTTGATTCGAGGCGCCGCGTGTTAATACGAAATGTTAGAGGTCAGAATAAAAGTGTTATCCTCTCTATAGGTTGAGTCATAAATCACAATTTATTTATGTTTCTCGCAAATAAATATAATAATTTATATTATTATATAAATATATGTGAAATATATTTAAATTATTATATAAATATAATGCTCGTGATAATGATATAAATAAATAATTATTACACTATATAATACCAATTTTATAAATATATTATATAAATATAAATGTATATAATTATATTAATTATATAAAATAATATAATGCTTGTTATAGTGGTAGTAGTACACGGAGAGAATTAAAAAGTAATTTTTGTCGTGAATTTTACGGTAAAAATTACCGTGATATATTTCAATGTGGTGACAAGCGAGAAAAGCATAATAATTCGTATGCGACAAGTTTTTTTTAACTCACGTTACAGAAAATTTCAAATACGTAGGTAAAATTTTACTATACAAGAAGGGTAGCGCGCACGATAATTTTTACCGAGAGCACAATACATTTTCCTATAACACTCATTAAATTTTATAATAAATCTTAAAATAACTGTTATAAAGACGATACTTTTTTATAGACATTTTTGAAAGGCATAAAATAATCAAATGCACAGTAAAATTTCGCTGATATTATATATTTTTTAAAATTAAGTTTTGCGTATTTTGTTACACATGAAAATTTACTAGAAAATCTGGTAAAATTTTCTATCTGAAGAAGAAATTTTATTTTATTTTCGTGAAAATTTGTGTTTTACTCAGTAATAATAAGCGAAGTTTCAGGGTTGTCATCTGGTTACCGTTACTGCACGGTAATTTTTAACATTCAATTCTCTCCGTGTAGTAAGAAGTTTTATTTGCATCGCTTTTACGGCTTTTTACAAAGCTGTGACACTATTATACATCCCTCTCTCTCTTAAAATCAATCTTATGGCTTTCCTTTTTTTTTCTTACAATCTTTAATTATCTCTAATTTTCTTCACATTGTGACATCTCGCTCTCCTTTACCACCACTTCTCTTTTCTTACATTCTCTTTCTATTTCACAATAGAATTTACATATATTTATATCCATCTCCCCTCTCAGCATCCCTATTGATTTATCTTTTATTCCCTTCTTATACCTTTCCCCCTTTGCCCACTTCTCTATATATGTTCTCTCTTCCTCTAATATTACTCCTCTTCCTTCTTCATATGTGATCAGGTGCTCCATTGTTTCTCTTTCTTGTTCACATGTCCTACAAGTCCATAACACTTTCTTTTTTTCCATCCCTCCCTATATTTCTACATCTTGTCCTCGGCCATGTTTTCTTAGCCTTTCCCTTAATGCCTTTTGCCGCCCAATAATTCCATGGTGCTCCATCGTTTTCTATTAAGGCCGTCTTCTAGTCTAGAATTTTGAAAAAATCGATTTTTTTTGCATATTTTCAATATTTAGTATTTCAAGAATATACCCTCCAAAGGAAATTTGGAAATTCCAAATATTAAGGGAGTTACAGCTGTAATTAGTGAGGTGGAAACTTAACCGGCGCTGCCGGACCGAATCTTTAAACGCGTTTTTCTCGAAACTACTTTTTTCGAGACGGTTGACATGATATCTCAAGTTGTAATGAATCGATTTACTTGAAATTTTTTGTGGACCTTCTCTATACACCCCTCTATCGCCCCTACCAGATTTATCGCGAAATTTTGTTACTAATTATTTAAAAAAAATCAACAATCGTGGAAAAAAAACGGCAAAAAATGACCTTTTTTTTTAAACAGCCGCCATTTTGCGAATTTTTTTTTTTTGCCTGAGGTAGGGGCTATAATGACATCCTTACTAATTAAGAATCTATTTTTTTTTTTTTTCAGATGACCAGGAGGGTTGGAATTATGTCAACCAGGAGAGGCCGTTTTTTTTCCACCCCCCAGTTTACCAGCCTGCATCTACCAGAATTATGGATTTTTTTTTCGCCAATTTTTTTATACAATGTCAAAGGATGAATAAATATGTGGTAAAAAGATAGATACGGAAATATTTTTTGTTTTTTTTTAATCGCATGTTGAAAAATCCCCAAATGTTGGCCCTCTAGACTAGAAGACGGCCTTAATGCTTTGTATATGCTATTATACGTCGATTTTTGTATCTGTTCTTTTTCTCTCTCCGTGGTCTTTCTTTTTAAGTTTTTTAATCCCTTGTCTATCAGATTTTCTATTATTGTCATTTCTTTTCACACTTTTATCATCTCTGTTGTTTTCTTTCGACTTCCTCAGCTCTTGAAAAAAAAAAGCTCAGCTCAGCAAAAAAAAAGCAGAACGGCCTGAGACAGGGTTTGAGCGAATGTAAGAGCATGAAAAAAAAAAAATAACTTTTGTCTGGTGGTACAGTTTGGTTTGCAAAGAAGAATCAAACGACCGTAAAATCTTGAAGCCTCATTTCCGATAATCCAAATCTTGGTATCATGCATGTTGCTACCCACGTATTCTAAAGTTGAAAGAGACTTTCTGGATCATTGGAGTGTAGGCTTGAAGAATCGCGGTGCTGTTCACGTGCAAGTGGTATGTGTGTTACCAATAGTATCCGAGGCCGGCTGTATTTTGGAACAGCAAGGATTTCGAGTTCTCGCAAAAAGACCTAAAGATTCATCGCGACAAATGAAAAAGTCTGCCATACACGTGAGATTTTGTCGTCAGAAGACAATGCTTCTCTATTCCCATTTGCCTCTAGCGACCTCGTTCTTGTCATTCTTTCTCATCGAGAGTGCTTTTTTCCTAACGTAACGCGGCGGACACGTGAGTTACCTGCGATTGGTCGGTAAAGTTGTGGAAAATAGAACAGTCGATGATGAGAGATGTGCGGTGGAGTAGGTCAGTCGAGACACGTCGAGGGGTTTCTCTGCATAAGCTTGAAATTTATATGTAAGATTTTTTTTTATTGTAGGGGAAAGGTCTACGAGTTGATTCCTCGGGATAAGATGATCATTTTCAATTGCGACGAAACTAACGCTATCTAGTGATATTCTTTGGTAAAATATAGCGCCCGGCACCCTCCACGCGTTAGACAATTCATGATGGCGGTGTGAGCACTTGTTTTGACGGGAAAAAAATGTTGTGAGCTGTTGATCTAAGGTAAGGTTGACCTTAAGCTTGAGGAACTTTTATGGTGTACTGTCAGTTGCAATACTTGTTGTGTTTGTGGCTTTATAATATACTCAATTTGGTTTTTTTTTTTTTTGGTTGCCGCAGTATTGTTACCGAGCAATAAATGAAAAAGTTGAGTTTGGGGCAAGATGATTCCCTTCTAGGTGTACGAGATGATCCTTTGTCCACAAATAACGGACGACGTTGAAGTTTGCATCGTTGGAATGCAATGATTTTTTTTCTTTATTTTTCATTTCTTTGATTTTATCATTATCGAAAGCCTTTTTATGCAAGTTGAGATCGTACGTCTCTAATGAGAATACGTAAAAATGTTTGGGTTTGTTTGGGTTTTTTTTTTTAGTTGCCGCAGTATTGTTACCGAGCAATAAATGAAAAAGTTGAGTTTGGGGCAAGATGATTCCCTTCTAGGTGTACAAGGTGATCCTTTGTCCACAAATAACGGACGACGTTGAAGTTTGCATCGTTGGAATGCAATGATTTTTTTTCTTTATTTTTCATTTCTTTGATTTTATCATTATCCAAAGCCTTTTTATGCAAATTGAGATCGTACATCTCTAATGAGAATACGTAAAAATGTTTGGGTTTGTTTGGGTTTGCCGCAGTATTGTTACCGAGCAATAAATGAAAAAGTTGAGTTTGGGGCAAGATGATTCCCTTCTAGGTGTACAAGATGATCCTTTGTCCACAAATAACGGACGACGTTGAAGTTTGCATCGTTGGAATGCAATGATTTTTTTTTCTTTATTTTTCATTTCTTTGATTTTATCATTATCCAAAGCCTTTTTATGCAAATTGAGATCGTACATCTCTAATGAGAATACGTAAAAATGTTTGGGTTTGTTTGGGTTTTTTTTTTAGTTGCCGCAGTATTGTTACCGAGCAATAAATGAAAAAGTTGAGTTTGGGGCAAGATGATTCCCTTCTAGGTGTACAAGATGATCCTTTGTCCACAAATAACGGACGACGTTGAAGTTTGCATCGTTGGAATGCAATGATTTTTTTTTTCTTCATTTTTCATTTCTTTGATTTTATCATTATCCAAAGCCTTTTTATGCAAATTGAGATCGTACGTCTCTAATGAGAATACGTAAAAATATTTGAGTGATTTTCACAGCCTAATTCGGCCAAATAAAAATATGTGCGATTAAAGAAAAATAAACTTTCGTTGCGTTCCAACGATGCAAACTTCAACGTCATAATAACGGGCCTACTTCTTCTTGTTAAATATTACGTCGTATCATATTAAATATTATTATTTCTGTACTTTCTATGACCTTCAATGACCTTATGTTATAGGTCGTTGAACTCGTTTTAAGCTCCTCTTTCATGATACAGAAAAAAAACATACCGATCCATTTTAAAAAATGGAGTTGACCTTCAAATGTCCGAAGTACCTCCACCTGCAAAAAAACTATTATCGCTATGGGATGGTTCCTTTCGTACTGTGCAATTTCATTTCAGCAAATATTTCTGTGAACCTTATAGTTTCGAAGATATCCAAGGTGCTAATAGTTATTGGACCACCCTGTATATATATATAAAATTCTACGATAACAAAAAGCAATTACCAAATTACAAGCGTATCTCCAAGAGCACAAGAAAAAAAAAACGCCCGCAACACCCAAATAAAAGTAATCTCTCACAATTACATGCGAAAGAGACGAAAAAAATTGGTGTTCCTCTTTCTTGTTTCTGCAATGATCTCTTCGCGCGATAGGATACTGGCTGGCACTTCACGTGTGTATGTGTGTGTGGAAGAAAGCAATATTTACCGGGCGGGGTTTTCGTGCGCCCGCGGAGAGTTCTTGATTCGTAATGCAGGAGCGGGATTGGAGGAAGTCGCGGAAATGAAAAGGAGATATAGGAAGGAAGAGGCGCTGTCGGAAGTATTCCGAATGAGGGTATGAGGCACGAAGGTGAATTGGAAGGATGGAGGAGGGGACGGCGGTCGGGGCGGGTTGGAAACAGGAGCATACAAAGGCGTCGAAGGTGAGGAGGTGCAATGGGGGTTTTGAAATGAAATTTCTTCCCTCGCGCTAATCTACCTTTATTCGATAACGTTCGTGAACCGAGACGACTCTCTTCCTCCCTCGCACTCTCTCTCTCTCTCTCTCTCTCTCTCTCTCTCTCTCTCTCTCTCTCTCTCTCTCTCTCTCTCTCTCTCTCTCTCTCTCTCTCTCTCTCTCTCTCTACCTTGCGTAGGCGATATCTTTTTCATGGATCACGACTATTCCTAACGCCAGGATAGAGAGGGCGACAGACCGCACAATTTGACGTGCAAAGTGATATGGGTTACGTTTTTGATAAAACTCTCTCTCTCTCTCTCTCTCTCTCTTTCTTGCACACACACACACACACACACACTTTGCGTTTTCCAGCTTCTCTCTATCCCTTTTCCATCCTTATTATTTTCTCAATTGTTTCGTGACTTTATTATCAGGCCGTTTTTATTTGATTGAGCTTTCAAAAACTTTATTATTAAGGCAGAGAGGGGCACGTTGAGCAAGTTTGGAATTATCGTCCTGTAATTCTTTAACAGTTTGCCGTATTCTTCAGTACCACTACGACCAAGGTGAAAAAGCGGAGCAGGCGGCCAAAAAAAATTTGTGCTGTTTATGGACCCAATACAGTATCGAATGCAACAGCAAAGCGGTGGTTCCAACGATTCTGTTCTGGTAATACGGACGTCGAAGATGAGGCACGCTCTGGTGGGCCAATCGTCGAAAATGTCGATAAAATCATGGAAATCGTCGAGTTGGACCGGCATGTGAGCACTTATTCCATTGCCCAGGAACTGAAGATTAGCCAGAAAACCGTTTGGAACCATTTGCATAAGGCCGGTCTCAAGATGAAGCTCGATGTATGGGTGCCACACGAATTGACGCAAAAGAACCTTTTGGACCGAATTGATGCCTGCGATTCTTTGCTGAAACGTAACGAAATCGACCCATTTTTTAAGCGGATGGTGACTGGCGATGAAAAATGGGTCACATACGAGAACAACAGCCGAAAAAGATCGTGGTCCAATCGCGGTGAGCCGGCCCAAACGATCGCCAAGCCCGGATTAACGGCCAAGAAGGTTTTGCTGTGTGTTTGGTGGGATTAGATTTGAAAGAGTCGTAAATCGAATCTAACCGTTCTTGTTCTACTGCTGCCGGGGTATATATAAATACATTTATCAGTAGAGCGAGCACGATTAGATTCGATTTACGACGAAATACCGCAATATGAATGGAAAAGGAAAATATTGATGAAAAACTGATAGCAATATATATATATAGATATATATCTTAGGTCACGTTTTTCTCGACGATTCCATGTGGTAAGAAAGGAGTTCGCCAAGGAGAACGCTTTCCTCGGAGGAGCTTGCCAAAGATTTCCTCTTGTGAAAATCTCATCGAGTTCAACCCTGTAAGAGATATACGATCCACGAGGCTGCCTATGCCCACACACACATGCGTATTTATATATTCGTAGGGGCAAGCATGTACGACGACGATGAAATTACTGTGTAACAAGTTTCACCGTGCGATGGCTATCTAAACTTCGATCAGGTTGGCTAGTTTGACTCTCTCTCTCTCTCTCTCGAATCTGATGACGTTGAAAAGCGCTCAGGGTGCACGGTGAGGAGTTCGGCGATGGATGAGGAGCGGAGGCGAAGGACACACTTCGACGATCTTTGGACGATGTTAGAAGTGATGTCCTTTGAGAGATGCGAGCCGACGAGTTCTCGTCTTAAGAGCTATCAGTTCCGCTACCGAAAAACGAGTTGGCCAACTTTTCTCTATCTCTCTGGCATTCAATTGGCTGCGTACATACATATATGTCGATATTGAGGAAGTTTGCATACGGAGTTTTATAGCTCTCGTGAAAAGTTACGCGAATACGTGTTTGCATTTTTGTAGATCGTACGTAAAGTTCATAGAACAGATATTTTGAACCCGGCATATCCATGCAGTGTTGGCTATCAGTTCATTCAGCTGTTCTGAGGACGGTACTTGAATTTAAGGCGAACAACCACTTTAGATGCTTCAAAAAATCATTTTTTTTTCAATTTCATAAATCATAAGCAAAATATCTTAAGAATACAGCCTGGAAATTGACAAAACGATATTCGGATTCCTTCTATCGGTATGTATATTAATGATAAAGACTCTCCGCTCGACTCCCAAGCGTGCTCGGGTATCCACGAGCGCTCAGTTACGTAGTCCCTTTTTATGACTCACCAGCTGACGTAGATCATTGTACGTACGCTTTGGGGTGGAACAGATGATCCAAAAGGTCTTTTATTATATTGTTTGAAAATGAACATGTACTATAAATTGCTAGAATAGAAGCTACGAGAAGCGTCACCGTCATTCTGGATTCAGTTTAGCTTCGGCTTTTGCCTAGTACGCATCGTGAATATTCTACAGTTGCAAAATGTCATCGTATCCAAAAGATGATCATAACACATCTGAAAGACGCCAAAAGCCACGGAAGAGATTTTTCCATGGGTATCAGTTTACTAACAAAGATGCAAGTGAAACCAAGGGTCCGAGTGCTAGCGGGGAAAAAACTTAGTAAGCTGGAAAAGCTCGTAAAGAGGAAATGCAAGCTTAAAATTCCCAAATCACATTCCCAAAACTTCCGAAATCGACATTTTTTAGAAATTTATAACTCCTAAAAGAAAAAAGATAAAAATATAAAAATTGGCATGGATATTCGTTTCATGGGGTACAATTTTACAACAAAAAAAACATCAGAAAAATAAAAAATGGTCGGGGTCACGGGCTAGGTGAAATGGCGTGGAATGCCTCATATATATATATATATATATATATATATATATATATATATATATATATATATATATATATATATTAGGTGTATGACTTAATTTTTACAGATTTTTCAGCAAATTTATTGAATATAAAAAAATAGAGAACAACGAACTTAATCTTGGAAATATTGTCCATCGTTTTCTATGACCTTGCGCCATCTTTCAGGTAACATACGAATGCCGTCGCGAAAGAAACTTGCAGGCTTCGAGGCGATAAAGTCATCGACGAATTTACGCACATCGTCCAGCGTTTTGAACTGTTTATCCACTAAAGCGTGCTGCATTGATCGGAACAAATGGTAGTCGGATGGGGTCCAAGTCTGGTGAATATGTCGCGTGCGGGAGAACTTCCCATCCCAAGTTCAAGAGGGTCTTCTGAGTCGCGCGAGCAACGTGAGGTCGAGCGTTGTCATGCAGCAGTATGACTTGCCTGCTTCCTTGCCCAGTAAATAGCCTTTTCTGATCAAGTTCTTCGCTCAGTTTGTTCAATCGTCGGCTGTAGCGTTCCGCAGTCACCGTCTGACCAGTTTCCAGGAGTTCGTAATAAAGCACACCCTTCGTATCCTGTCCAGGGCGCGGCTGGTCACTAAGATCGAAATCACCACTTCTAAAACGTTTGTACCAATAATTATGCGTTTCATAAGACACAACGTCGGCACCAAGAACACTAAAAATTGATTCCCGTGCTTTGAAAGCATTTTTTCCTTGTTGGAATTCGTATAAAATGCAGTGGCGAATGTGCTGTTTATCAGTTGCCATCGTAAACTCTGCTATTCTGAGAGGTTATGTAACTCACGTAGACTTGTCGTTCGGTGTTCTGAAACCTTGCGTCCGATCCTTTCAAAACCACAAAAGACCGCGAAAATATTTCTAATTTAAATATAATGTTAAGCTCGAAGAAAAAATCTGTAAAAATCAAGTCATACACGTAATATATATATAACACTAGACGATCAAAATTCATCATTTTTTTTCACCCCCTTCATCGTTAAAAAAAAAATCTGTGGAAAAGTTTCAAAGTTATTGCGTGTAATGTAAAATTTTCCACTGCTCCCCATAAGAACACGTGTAAATATTTGTGCAATCTTTGATTGCCAATGTCTCGAATACAAAACAGTGAATTCTTTTGAAATTTTGCAGGTAATCACTTAATAGTGTCCTGAATGGTTGCCGAAAATTAAAAAAAAAACCTTTTTTTATAGATCTTTAAAAAAAAAGATATATTTCTTGCGTGTATCAACTTGGAACTTAGGAGATATGTTGCTTAGAAGGTGTAGAGGTTCACTAAGAAAGGATTTCAGTATATATCAGTATACTGAAGATAATTTTATCTTTATTTTTTAATTTCAGATGAGTCTTGTTGCCAAAACCACTCACAATGATTGGCCATACATCACTGGCGGCACTTTGCTTAAATAATAATAACGTCGTTGTTTATCAATATTATTCGATGAAATGGAAATAGTCAATCTCGTTATCCCGATATTATTATTAAACAAAAATTCCGACCTCGGCATCCCAATACTCTCACCAGGAAACTCTCCTGATCTACCTGTTGTTTGAGCCCCGAGCTTATGTAGACTCTTTGAGTTGCTTACGTAGCAATCTGAATCCAAACAACAAAAATGTACAATAATACAAAAGGGGCAAACAAAGATATAAAAAAAAAGAAGAATTCTCGTTGCACTGCAGGGACGCGAACTTTTCAACAGCGTGTCTTCAGACCTTGTAAACTCCGTCGTCAATGCGGGGCTTTTTCGTCAACGGTAGAAAGAAGTTTGGAATTTCGCAAACAATCGGGCGTACGTCGCGCGCTCTATCGGACAGAGGTACTCTCGTCGAATTATTCGCACGAACGAACTGATCGATTTACGAGAAAGAAAAATAAAATTACTGCTGCAAACAAAGACTCAAAGTGCTGATATACACGATACACATATGTGCGTATCGTTCCACACTTTGCATTTTAGCTTTTTTTACCTATTGACTTTGTAAAATCCGGGGCACGGGAACGTGTGCATCCGAAAACGAGAAACAGAAAGCAGAAAAGAAGAGAAAAAAAAAAGCATAGAAATGTAAAGAAATGAAGAGTTCCCATATAATCGTCGAAGTAAAGCGCGCCAAGGGCACAAAGGAAAGCGAGTCGAAAAAAAAAAAAAACGGTGCTATTGGTCGTCGACGTACAAGGATGTGTGTTTGTGTGTTCCGCGTTTGCTTCGCATCATTGCCTATGTATGTAAAGTACGTGCAAAATTGCGAGAAGGAAAAAAAAAGGTGCAAAAACGAGAATCGCGGGATGTAAGACTGCCCGGAAATGAGGGCGAGAGAGAGAGCGAGAGCGAGAGCGAGAGCGAGAGAGAGAGAGAGAGAGAGAGAGAGAGAGAGAGAGAGAGAGATGTCTCTCCCTGGCGCTTGAGCCCTAGTATACGGACTCCTTCTTTAGGTACCTAAGCCCGCGTGGGGTTGAACGACCCTCGTAAGGCGAAAGAATACTTCTCGGTGCCGGAAGAAGAAACAAAAAGAGTTAAAAAAAAACGGAGAATACAAATGTCGAAAAAAATGGGAATGAGGGAATGAGGGAAAAATTTGCCCTCCTTTGGGATACATGAATATGTTGGCTTCTAAAAAATGTTTCGACGGTGTGCCGTGAGATTGAGGAAGAGAGAAAAAAGGGTCAGCGTAACGTTGAGAGAGAGAGAGAGAGAGAGAGAGAGAGAGAAAGAGAAGAGAAATTGATTGATTGAGTTTATTATGCCCTAATCAGGACTTCCAATCAAAGAACGCTACAATTGAAAATATAAACAATAAACAACCAAAGTAACTAAAAATCACGAAATAACGAAATATGAAAATATTAAATTGCAAAAGTAGACAAAAGTACCCATCAGATAACGTAAAACATGAAGAATAAAAGTAATGAAAATATTAACGCTTTGTCTATAAACCTGAGTATTTCGTGTCCGAGCCAACACTACTTTTCTACCGAGTTCCTTCATTTATTAATCCTAGAAATCATGACTGAGGTCCGTTCGCACCCCAATCTTTATTCCAAAAAAATGAGGTTTTCGCTGATATCGTCCGTTTTTCAATCTTCAAATTGATTTTTTATTATTAAATGTTAATTGAATCAGATGTCTCGCACTCCATTCTCTTCCTCATGAAAAAGACGAAGAAATTAAGTATGATAAAGTCCATTTATCACCGTGGGACCAGTTTTACGATAAAGAAAATCGTGGAGTGTATAAGTTCTAGGTTTGAACAAAAAATATATAAAAACATTTATTTTATATATATATATATTAAATTGAAGGTTTCGAACACTAGCGTGATTTTGTTCAAATTTTTCCGAATTTATTAACTGGGTGAAAAAAAAAGGCAGGACTGGAAATATCCAGGTTAACAGACGGAAAGTACCGGTAAAACATTTGCAGACGAAGTGTTAAAAATAAAAATAAGAATATAAAATAAAGAGAGCTCCAATATGATGGTGTTAAAGTTTCGTTGGAATGCAACCAAAAATTCTTAATTTTTTATTATTCTCTCTTTTTTAAATTTTTATTATTTATTTTTCATTATTCTTCTTTATTTTTATTATTATTCTGCTTTATTTTTATTATTCTCTTAAATCTTTTTTTTTTGCAGCATTTGTTTATAAATTTTAAATGAGAATTCTCAAAAAAACTTCACTGGTCTGAAATTTGCATCACTGGAACGCAACGATGTATTTTTTTTTTATTATGCAAAACCTTCTTTGCAAAACGAGTTCGTAAATCACCGATAAAAATACGTAAAAAAACGTTTGAGTTCGTTTTCGTAGTCTAAATTGGCCAGAAAACTTTTGAACAATTAAAAAGAATGAATTTTCGTTGCATCCGATATCAACGATACCAAAAGCTTGCACCCTTTAAAAGCAATAAAAAAAAATTCCTCAAATCGCCCAATTGATTTTTCGCAGTTTTGCCCTCGCAGAAATTTCTTCGTCAGTTTTGCAGAATACCAAAAATCAAGATCTTCAACTTTCAAACTGAAATCACAGAAAGAAAGAAAAATAGATGAGAATTTTCGTCGCATTTCAACGATGCAAGTTTCAACCGCGTACGGTAGCATCGAGAGTGAGGCACGAAATAAGTTTCACGAGCTTTACATACGTTTCTAAAGCGTCTATCGCGAGAGTGCATGTGTACGAAGAGTTTTGACGAGAAAGACCCGAGGTGTGTGCACGGCCGTGTACGAGTCCAAGGGAAAATACGATCCCTGCGGTCCATTCCAGAGAGACCGACCGAGAGAGAGAGAGAGAGAGAGAGAGAAGAGAAGAGAGAGAGAGAGAGAGAGAGAGAGGAGAGAGAGAGAGGGAGAGAGAGAGAGAGAAAGAGAGAGAGAGAGAGAGAGAGAGAGAGAGAGAGAGAGAGAGAGAGAGGAGAGAGAGAGAGAGAGAGAGAGAGAGAGAGAGAGAGAGAGAGTGAGAGATAAAGGTCGTGTTGGCGACAAGGTGTGGACTGTGGGACATATTCGGGCGCGAAGCGAGTGCAAATACTGTCATCTTGAGAGCCGAGGCACACAATATTATCACGCGGCAGCGATCTAAACTGTCCGCGATGTTTCCAAAGCTTTGCCAAAGCTTTTGATACGCATATATATATATATATATATATATATATATATATATATTGGGTGAAATAAAAAGTTCTGAGCGTTTTCCGCTAGATGTCTTTAGTGAGCCATATCTCACGATGTATACATCGCGCATCGGGTCATACTATACGGCGATTTAAAGGTGACATTACGCTTCAAAAAAAGTTCTTTTGCCTAGTACTTGCGTACTAGGCAAAAGCCGAAGCTAAACTGAATCCAGAATGACAATGACGCTTCTAGTAGCTTCTACTTTAGCAATTTATAGTACATGTTCCTTTTCAAATAATATAATAAAAGATCGTCTGAATCATCTGTTCGACCCCGAAGCAAACGTATAATGATCTACGTCAGCAGGTGAGTCATAAAAAAAAACTACCTAACTGAGCGCTCGTGGATACCTGAGCGCGCTTGGGAATCGAGCGGAGAGTCTTTATCATTTATAATACATACCGTTAGAAGGAATCCGAATATCGTTTTGAAATTTTCGCAAAAACTATGACCTTGACAAAATGCATTTTCACCACTGTATCAGCCCTTCGAAAACAATCAAATTACCTCCTGACATTTTTTTTCATCACTCTAAAGGCAACGGAGATGTTTGGGATGGTCGCGTTAAATGGTACACCCTGTAGATATATATATGGGACATTCCGCGCCAAATGGATC
>CAWVQM010000234.1:0-17350 GCA_963932345.1 Ophion ventricosus | reverse complement strand
AAAAAAAGAGAGAGAGAGAGAGAGAGAGAGAGAGAGAGAGAGAGAGAGAGAGAGTTGGAGAAGTTCCTCGCGAGAGTCGTACGCAACAATAGCACGGTGAATTTGCGGTAAACATAAAGTGTCGCAGCGTTTCGTCGCGCGCAATAACTTCTTTGCGCAACGCTTGGAGGCGCTCGCTCCCCGTCCATGTTGGAGCGAAGCGAGATGACGAGACACCCGTTTTTACAAGCTTTTATTTAACTTCACTTGTTGTGAGATGCAAAACGGAAAATCCATATTTCACCCACTTTTCTACTACATATAGCTATGAAATTTTGCAACCATGCATCTAAGAGATGACAATACATGATTCAACTATAATACATCTATATACAGGTTGGACCATTTAACGTGACCACCCCAAATGTCTCCGTTGCCTATGGAGTGACGAAAAAAGTGTCAGGAGGTAATTTGATTGATTTCGAAGGGCTGATACAGTGGTGAAAAATTCATTTTTCTCAAGGTCATCAATGGTTTTTCAAATGGGAACATGTTTTTTTTTTTTTTTATTAAGACGTTGTAGCTGATATTCCGACGAATCCAACGACCCACGATATCATGACCTTGAAATGATTTTTCACCAAAATACACGTGTAAAAAGGGGAAATCGTGATGGTATTGACAATAAGAATATCCGAATAATGTAATTGAATTTTTTTGTGCAGAAAATTTATTGTAACAAATGTTCGAAGTGATGGCCATTAACCTCGGCACGTTTTTGAAGACGTCGGATGAATGATTCTCTTGATCTTCGAATAGTTTCTGGTGTGACACCCAATCTATGAAACCCAATGTATGAAAAATTATAATGTATGAAAACGACCCATTTTTGAAGCGGATGATGACTGGCGATGAAAAATGGGTCACATACGAGAACAACAGCCGAAAAAGATCGTGGTCCAATCGCGGTGAGCCGGCCCAAACGATCGCCAAGCCGGATTAACGGCCAAGAAGGTTTTGCTGTGTGTTTGGTGGGATTGGAAGGGAATCATCCACTATGAGCTGCTCCCATCGGGTCAAACACTCAATTCGGACCTCTACTGTCAACAACTGACCAGATTGAAGCAGGCGATCGACCAGAAGCGGCCAGAATTGGCCAATAGGAAGGGTGTTGTGTTCCATCAAGACAACACCAGGCCGCACGCATCTTTAACGACGCGCCAGAAGCTCCGAGAGCTTGGATGGGAGGTTCTATCGCACCGGCCGTATAGTCCAGACCTGGCACCAAGCGATTATCACCTTTTCAAGCATTTGCAAAATTTTCTTGATGGTACAAAACTGGCCTCAAGAGAGGCTTGTGAAAATCAGCTGTTCAAGTTTTTTTACCAATAGGGACGAGGACTTCTTCAATCGCGGAATTATGAAATTGCCTTCAAAATGGACATAAGTTATCGAACAAAACGGCGCATATTTGATCTCAATCGGATAATCCTATGTTAATTTCATCGTCGAAATAAAGCGAAAAAAACGCTCAGAACTTTATACTTCATCTAATATTTCCCGTAGTTCGCTGCGCTCGAGATCCGACGCTACCGTGCTACAAATGCGTGTGTGTGTGTGTGTGCAAGCGTGTCAACGAAACTCGATGGCCGTATAGCTAAAACTGTGCGAACAATCGTTCGCGCGAAGCCAACGACCTTTCGCACGCCCTGTCATCATCCGTTTATCATCGAGTCGTAAGTTGCCCCAATCGTACGAAGCGATACGACGGTGTGGCATAAATGATCGTCGATGCGGACAATTGGTCGACTCGGTTTTTTTTTTTTAACTCTCGACGGCTGCGTACCGTACGAGCGACGGCTAAAGGAGAAAGAAAAAAACGAATTTCAAGATCAAGATTACGAGCGTGAAGCACACAGGAGTGGACCAGAGTGTACTACCGCACGCGAGGCCGGTCGGTGAACGAGTGAGCGACACGCGCCGCTGAGGCTCCAGTGGGTGGCGCCACCGCGCGGCCGTCCAAGCTACCTTCAACGTCGTTGCGCGCGCGGCTTCCCCCTCCAGCCGGCTTTACCCTCGATCGGTTATTCATTTCACTCACAGCATTTGCTTTGTTCGCATCGTCCGATCTCGTACACGCGAGGCGGTGGACGAAGAAAAAAAAGAATATTCTCTCGTTCGATCGTTAGGTTTCGCGCTAATTGCTGTCGCGCGGCGACGTACTCGCCTTATCAGAGTCAATTGGCAAAAAGGCGATTGACCCTCGGTACGAGAGAGAGAGAGAGAGAGAGAGAGAGAGTGAGAAAGAGAAAGAGACGGAGGTCACCACCCTTCCGAACAATCAGTCACTTCCGGCCTCCCGTCTGTCGCGGACAGCGCCTCTGAATCATTCCGATAGTGCCTCGTCACCGCTGTACACTCTACTATGCCATTACTTTTATTCAACTATCTTTGCTCCCAATTCCATCAAAGAAGTTAAGGTAAACCGACCAGTGAATGGACGAATAACGACAGTACGACTTTCTCTCCACGATCTTTATTATCCCTCTTTTATTGGGATCTGTCAATTGAGCGGAGGGTAAAAAAATATGGCGGCTCTTAACGGCTCACATACACCTAGGGGGCTGGCACGGATTGATATTTTTGCTATGCAAAATGACCGCTTCTTTTAGTGTCCTACTCTGCCACTTGCAGCGCTAGTTCTACCCTTACAAAGCTGATGCGCGCGCAAGAGCTATGTATATATACACGAGCACACATATAATCGAGCGATACCCATATAACACCATCTGATACATTGATGGTGCTATATGGTATAAATATATACACAGACCATTTATTATGCTACCATTATTGTTTTATTAATTTATCTATTATTCATTAATTCTCGATTGACCATTAGTCTATTGACTAATGATCGTGACGACAAACAATCATGAAGATAAATATGATAACGAAACTATTTGCTACAAAATTATAAATTTCTCAATAGGTCATTACTCAATTTAAAAATAGAGCTCCAGCTTTCATCATATGCTCATATAACGAGAACTGAAAGACGTTTGAACATTTATTCACTAATAATATTTTCAAGAACCGATTATTTGGCGATAAATGATTATATTGTCCATACGTACCTTCATGGTTGTGTACTGACATACTTATGTTTGTATACTCGTCCAGCTTTCACATTGTCATTATTTATAGTCGCTTTCCATAGTCTTTGAATACCAGTATCGGCTGGTACGTTGAAAAAAATGCACATTTTCAATATTTTACGTGTACCCTGAGGCACAACCGGGCACAATACACGGCATTAGTGCACGGTTACGAACAATTTCATCAATTCCGAACCGCGATTTAACCTCCAAAAGTCAAAATGGTGGTTTTTGTACGTCGTGCTGGCCTCGCGCCCGCGCAATAGGAATATTGTAAGGTAACGACTAGCGCCACAGGTAGAACTAAAATAAGCGGTCAAAAAGCATAGCATTTTTATGCACAGTAGGGGATAGATAGGCCGTGCCAGCTCCCTGGGTGAGACTGAGCGGAGTCGCATTGAGCGATACGGGAAAACGCCGTTTTTTTTCGATACATGGCATAGTTTTTTTTTTCATCATAAGTACTGAACAACTTTGAGGCAAAAAATCACCTGTTTTATTCAAGTCACTGTCATGACCCGAAAAAATTAAATTAAAAAATTTTTAAATGATATGTGTGCGTGTGTATACACAGCTCTTGCGCGCGCATCAGCTTTGTAAGGGTACAACTAGCGCTGCAAGTGGTAGAGTAGGACACTAAAAAAAGCGGTCATTTCGCATAGCAAAAATATCAATCCGTGCCAGCCCCCTGGTCTCACCTAAACGCGCCGTGCACACGCAGCGGGAAGATGGGAATTCAACGGCCGCGCTTTATCGCCTGGTGCGAACGCGAGGCATTTATCGCTAAAGACGTCCTGCGTGGGACAGAGAGAGCGAGGGAGGGAGGGAGGGAGAGAGAGAGGGAGGAGAGAGAGAGAGGGAGGAGAGAGAGAGAGAGAGAGAGAGAGAGAGAGAGAGAGAGAGAGAGAGAGAGAGAGAGAGAGAGAGAGAGAGAACGCTGGTCATTGTCCCAATGTTTTATTCACTCTCTCTCTCTCTCTCTATCTCTCTCTCTCTGTCTCTTTCGTATCTCCCTCGCGACGCCGAGCGCTCACGGTTTAACGACACAAACGTATATGAGAGCAACTCCCGTTGGCGCATATACACAGCCTGGGCACACGCTGCAAGCGCGGCCGGCCTCATTTATACGGGAGCCGTGTAAACGCGAAAGAAGATGCGTTTACGGACACGCATGCGTGTGTGTACTTGTGTTCGCGCGCCTTCGCGTACGTAACGAGCTTACATTCTATCACGCATCGTTGTTACTGCACCCGTATACAATCGGTACAAAACCTTTGCGCCGTCGGGTTTTTTTTTCTGTTCCATCGTTTCTCCCAGCCTATACGCGTATATGAGGTTGAGGTATTCCAAGTGTTCTTTCGAACGGCCCAAAAGCCTGACCTTCTTCAATCTTTTTCAAAGTTGTTGATGTTTTTGTATCATATATTTTGAATACTTGGCATTTTTTTTGTCAGATTTCTATCGACTCGCTAACTCGGCTAACTCAGATAAGATTTTACACGTGATGAAATTTCAAATGATCGTATCGTAGTGGACATTTTCTCGTCGTACGAAAAAATGTCCTCTACAAAAAAAGATGCGTTTTTCTATAAACTAATTTGAAAAAAAAAATTCAAAATTTTCCAAGTACTACAACACTAACAAAAAAAGAAAAATCTTTCATTTTTTAATTTTTTAACCCCAATGACTAGGTTGATCCTGCTGAAATTTACACTAAATTTTCTTTTATTAGTGTAAAACAAGATGTGCAAGTTTCATTCTGGGCTGGGCTCGCGCTCAGTTAATATCGTCGTCTTAAATTTAATGGGAAATTGTTTTTGTTGAATAACTCGGCGATTTACAATTTTTAAGTAAAAATGGTAGTGACTAAACTTGTAGAAAATCGAGTGCTTTACAACTTTGGTCAATACAGTTTTTTCTCTACCATCGATATTTTTCGAATTAAACCTGTAAAAAGCGGCTATTGCATTATCTCGTTTATTTTTAACTTTCAGCCCATATAGGCTGTGTCATTGCGTCCAACACGCATTTTTTTTCCGTTCAACGTCATTCGACAAAAAATAACCGTGATATTCGCGATCAAATTCTATTTGCAAAAAAACTGAAACCTCATAAGATTGCATCGTTTGTTTGGGTTTGTTTGGGTTTGTTTGGAGTTGTTCGGGTTCCATTGAATTTCGAATTAAAAAAAAATGCCATAAAAAATCTCATCACAAGACTATGTATTATTTGTTTGGGTTTGCAATATTCAAGAAAAAATGAATAAATTCGAAAAAAAAAATGGTATGCGTGGTATCCACGCTCGTTAGAAGTGAAACTTCAAACACTCGTGTCACGGATGAATGAAAATACCAAATTTTGCTGAAAAGAAATATAAAACATGATTGAATTTTTTTAAATGGCAAAATTCCAAGATTCACTTTTATTCATTTAACTTTCGATCAAAAACTTGATTCTGCATTGACAATTTAATTATACATTTGAAATTCATGGAAAACTTCATTCGACTTCCGCAATTGCAATTAAAACTCAATTGAATTTAATTTTTTTTCTCATTTTTAATTAAATTTAACCTCTAACGAGGCTCGGGATACTAGTGCGCATGCGCGCGTCCCTCCTTTTACTCACCGGCCATTTCTCTCCCTCTCTCTCTTTCCTTTCCCCCTCCACGGTAGCGTTAGAAAGTAACGCAAACGTTAAACGCGAGAACCTCGTATAATAAGTTTCACCTAAAAAAACTGAAACTTCGTAAGATTGCATCGTTTGTTTGGGGTTGTTCGGGTTCCTTTGAATTTCGGAAAAAAAAAAAACAAGTCAATAACAAAAAATCTCATGACAAGACAATTCATTATTTGTTTGGGTTTTCAATAGTTAAAAGCAGATAAAGAAACACGAACCAAAAAAAAAAAGAAGCAAAACTAATCTCGTTGCCGAGTTTCGCGAACCCCGCGCGTCTTTCTTACCGACCGTGTTACACGATCGAACGGATTCGAACGAAAATCGCGCGATTTTTACCGGCAGCGTAAAAAGAAAAGAAAAAAGGGCTCGAACTCAGGACAGTGGCATAGCATTAAGCGAGTACTGCAGCGCGCGGTGGCGCGCGAGAGAGCGCGCGCGGAAGCTCCGGCGATGTGGCCGCGATAGCCTCGAGCGAGAGACCCCGTCGCGGGCGTGGGTGAGTGAGAAAGGTTCCTCGCTGACGGTGAAGTGGTACCGTCGCTGACGCTGCGGCGGGGCGGGCGTGGGGGGTCGGGGGGGGGGGGGATCCCTCCGCGGCAAGAGCGCCAGTAAGGATATACACACCACGACGACGACGCGTGTAAAAAAGAAAGAAGCGAAAGTGTGTAAGGGGGAACCCGAGCAGCGCGTTTACAAACGGGGGGGGGGAACGAGGATCGTGGACCGGAGGAATCGGCCGGGGCGGCCAGTCGCGCGGCACGCGGCGCACCGTACGCACGTGTTTTCGCGTCGCGCTCCTCCGTACTATTTCCTCCCTTCCTCGCGCTTTCGTTTTATTTTATTTTTGTACAATTTTTCTCCTCCTCTTATACCGCGCTCTCTACACTTTTTCTCACGCGCGAATTTTTTTTTTACGAACCAGTAAACCAAGCTGACCGAGCTAAAAGGCCATAAACGATGTTCGTTCGCGCGTACGGGAGTGTCGAGTAGAAAAAGAGAGAGAGAGACAGAGAGAGAGAGAGAGAGAGAGAGAGAGAGAGAGAGAGAGAGAGAGAGAGAGAGAGAGAGAGAGCGCGGTTGGTGCATCGTCGACATCGTGATACTTGTCCGGCCCGTACGACCCGTCAGCCGGTAAACGACCATTTTCGTCACTATTCGTTCCTAAAAAAAAAAAAAAAAAAAAAAAAAAAAAGCCGATCGGTCAGGCGATCTTCCCCCAAGGGAACGCCGTAAACGCGTGGGCGGTCGGATTTCCGCAGACTTATCTACCCGCGATATCGTGCACTCCCAAATGAGATCGCGCTTTACAAGCAAGTAGGAAGAAAAGTGTGCTCGGCCTGACTCTTCC
This sequence comes from Ophion ventricosus, assembly GCA_963932345.1. Lineage (NCBI taxonomy): Eukaryota > Metazoa > Arthropoda > Insecta > Hymenoptera > Ichneumonidae > Ophion > Ophion ventricosus. The sequence goes on along the minus strand of CAWVQM010000234.1, from coordinate 10,186 downwards.
CCATATATATATATATATATATTTGTATATGTACACGAGAGAGTATGTGTACGGCGAGAGCGCAGGCCGGGAGATGCGGCCGCCGAGTGATCGGTCTCGGCGAGAGCACGTGGGTGTGTGGCCCACTCTTCCCTCGTGTACTCCTCTTTATCCATCGCGATAACGAGACGCATAGTTTCTCTTCCTTCCTTTTGTTTTGTTTTGTTTTTTCCCATTCACGCGATATACGTGTCGATATCCCGAGATTTTGGAACTCTTGCGTCTAACGCCGATACGCGGCGTTAACACATGGTTCATTAACACTAGATTTACCAGACCAGTTACTGGTATAAGTGTCAATAACGAAAAATATATTTGTTACGAATATATATATATATATAAAGTAACATTAAGTTCATAAAATGTATTCTCTACTTATAGCTACAAAAGTCATAACATCATTTCGGAAAGCAAATTTACGTGCAGTAGGAATTTTGAATTGAAATTGCACGACCAGTGAAGATGACTGGTCTGGTAAATCTGGTGTTAAGGGGCCAGTCCACTTCGGAGCCACGAAAAAAAGGCTATTTTCGCGATTTTTTTTTAAGGATTTTATAAAAGATATGAATATAAAAGTTGTTGGGCTTGATAAATAAAGTCTTGAAATACATAAAAAAAAAAATTTAATTCCTTTTTATTCATTTTTAAGTACAAAAACTATAGTTTAACGTAACGCCTGAAAAATAGGTGGGCTAGGTAGCTCCGTCGCAGCTCGGCAACGGCTTGACTGAAACAAAAAAATCAAAGTCCATTAGATTCAGTATGACACCAGCTTTTCCAGGGTTTTCCAAATGAACATTTTTCGTAAATCGGCAGAATTGGTAGCACGGCGCGAGGGGGTGTAGTGGTGAAAAAAAAAAACTGACACTTCACGAGGCTGCATCATTAATTTGGGTTTGTTCGGGGTTGTTCGGGTTCGTTTGAATTGAAAAAAATCAATAAAAAAAACTCATATTACGTTCATATACCAGGTGTACAAGTATGAAATGCGGATTTTTTTCTAAAAAAAAAAAAAAAAAAACACGTTAAATTCGGAAGAATGATAAAAAGTGCTTTATTCAAAGTATGCTCCATCGATTGTTATACATTTTTCCCATCTTTCGGGCAATTTGTGAATACCACGCCAGTAAAAATCTTCCTCTTTTGCATGCGAACTATTCATCGAGCCATTTTTTTTCACATCTTCGTACGAACCAAAGCGCTGCTCAGCAAGTGCGTGAGCCATCGATGCAAACAAGTGGTAATCGGAAGGAGCCAAGTCTGGCGAGTAAGCCTTGCATGGGGTAGAACTTCCCAGCTGAGTGCTTCCAACGTGTCGCGAACCGGTTTTGCCGTATGCGATGAAGCATTGCCATGAAGAAAAATGACTTTGTGTTGCCTCTTTCGGTATTCTGGCCTTTTTTTCAACCAGCGAACGCTTCAAATCGGTCAATTGTTGTTGGTAACGTGTTAGTATTAACCGTTTGCCCAGGTTTTAAGGCAGTAGTCTGCTTTAGGAGCCGAAAAAAAAAGCGTTTTTTCAACAATTTTTTTGAAAGGGAAGGAAATGATTGCGGTAAACGAAATTTTGAGACGATAGTATATTATATTCAAGCTTTAAAAAACAATTTTTATTATTACAAATTATTGAAATTTGCCAAAGTTGTAACGATTTTTCTGGGGCGCCTGGAGTGTGCATTCGTAAATCGGTGCCGGTGATGGAGGTCGTGCGATGCATCTGAACCAGTGGAACCAAATTTTTTTTTAGTTTTTATAAGTTCCTTTTCTATATGAACTAAAAAAATACCGAAGAAATGACGAAATTCCAAATTTTTTCGAAGTTTGAAAAAAAAATTCACTTTTTTGAAAAAAAAAATTTACTTTAAGTTGCAAAACAAGTAATTTAAATAGTACTTTTGTCCAACTTTTTTAGTTCAAATAGAAGATAATTCAATACTGAAGCTAGATCACTTTGGTTTTTTTCGATCGGACATATATTGTTTTTACTATCGCCGGCACCGTTTTCCAAAACTTGTGAAAATGAAAACTCGAGAAAACGGGCTGTAAAGTTCTGCCCGAGCATTCGCACCTGCTCGACGCTCGGCCACTAAAACTGATCTAGCTTCGAAAATATGTCGAATTGGCCTCTAAAATTTTGAACACATATTCTTGGATAGTTTTGGAATAGATTTAAGACAAAAACGAAAAATCGATTTTTTGAAGCCTGTAAAGCAGACTACTGCCTTAACAGCTCATAATGGACCACGCTCCTCTGGTCCCACCAACACACAGAGCATCGTCCTTCTGCCAAAGCGATTCGGTCTTGCGGACGATGTGGATGGTGCGCCTGGGTCTACCCATGATTTTTTGCGCTTGGGATTCTCAAAATAAATCCACTCTTCATCCCCTGTAACTATACGATGCAAAAAACGACTTCCTTTTGTACCGAGCGAGCAAAATGTCACATGTGTTTTTGCGCTTTTCCATTTGCCTGTCGTTCAACTCGTGTGGTGTACCCATCTACCGGTTTTCTGAAATCTTTCCCATCTCTCGTAGCCGATTGGAAACAGCTTGTTGACTAACGCCCAATTGCTCGGCGAGTTGTTTTTGTGTTTTGCGAATCATCTTCGTCCAACAATGCTTGCAATTCCACATCTTCGTATTTTTTTTGGCGATTTTCCATCTTCCTTGTCTGCAACATCGAAGTCACCACTTTTGAAACGCCGAAAGCATCGTTCACACGTATCTTGCGATGGAGCATGTTCACCATAAGCTTCTCGAAGTAATCGATATGATTCAGCAGCAGTTTTCTTCAAATGAAAACCAAAAAATTAATGCTCTCCGCGAGTGCTCTTTGTTCGGTATAAATTTCGACATATTGAACACAACAACACAACACTATGCACACACTTTTCCAATTTATCACTCGTGCGAGTCTGACACTTGTTGATGACACAACAAAATGGCGCAGTGTCAAATCTATATAGCACAAACTGCATTGGTGCACCATCTGTTGTCTGAAATCCGCATTTCATACTTGTACACTTGGTAATGACCCCCCCCCCCCCCCCCCCCCCGCCCCCTTAAGAAGGTACGATCATGTGGACGAATTCAACTTTCGGGCCTGAAATTTTTATACGATGTTGACGAATACGTTATGCACCTTTTGGAAAAAAATTCGAGCTATATTGACCGTTCAGTTTTCTCATAATAAAATTGTAAAGTCGAGCACTCTGAGCTAGTGAAGCCAAACGTCGTCTTATGGAGACGGTCGACCGGAAGTGCCATAATCACGGTTTTGCATGCTCACGTATCCAACCGAGGTCGTTGGAAAGCTGATATTTGAATGAATTAGACATAACAGACATTGTAAAAAATCGAAAGTTCGAACTTCACCGTGTACTTCAAGCACTACGTTATAAAACGCTTTCAACTTCCGGTTGAATATTATCATAATGACGAAATAGTACCCATAGACTCGTCAACGTCGGGCGTAACAGCTGATTCGTTTGGCGAGCATAATCTATCTCTGGTAGCGAGATTCTGTAACTCTCGGTTAGCGGACAGCCAATCGCGTGCGCGATCAGAAAGAAAGGAAGCCTCTTATTGGCTGTCGCTAGCTAACGATAACGTAAAACGTTCGCTATCGAGTTACAGAAATCACGCTGCTGCTTGGAAATCGTCGCGAAGACTCCAGACTCGTTGAGGATCCAATTTATCCGTTGTTTACTCGTAAATATGCAATAAGTAAAATATTTACCACAAATTTGGCACTTTGGAATCGACAATACGAATATTCAACACAAGTTAACCCAATTTAGATTTATGTTACACCCGTGGTGTAACATAAATTTAGTCTCGTTGTTGACCCTGAGGGAGTGCAGTCGTATCTCCTTAAGGTAGTACGGTCGAATTGAGGTTCACGTTTAAGACCCTGTTTTTTTTTTTTTTTAAATTTAATCGAAAGAGTTGACCTTGCTCTACATGTCTGCAAAATTTTAAGTTAATTTACCATGTAGTTTGGGTGTAATTAATAAATAACTTTACATTGCTCTTATAGGGCACAAGGCTCAGATGACACGTCAACTATCGAAATTTCAATATACACGAAAAATTAATCGTTTGAGGGCCAAAACAAAAAAAAACTTACCACTATAATGGTTGATATCTGTAAAAGATATTTACCAACGATTTTAGTCGATTTACCACAGGGTTTTTTTGTTATTTCAATAATTAATGCGAGTCCGCGGCCTCTGTCCCTGTCATACACCGGATCTCTCTCTCTCTCTCTCTCTCGCTAGCAGAAGTTACTAGGGGTAAAAAAACATGGCGGCGCAGTCGCGCGCGCTTTATTTGAATTTGGTCGAGTGTAAGATTTCACTGTAAGCAGTGAATATTCCATGAATATTGTCCAACACAAGCAAATGTAAAGCAAGTATGAAGTAAACGAGGAACAATTGGTTCATACATAATATATGTAACATATAAAATATATTATATACGTATAATATATGTATAACAACATTCAAATGGAAGCAGAGTTTTATTTTTTTTTTCTGTAGCGGGAACATTCCAACCGTCTCGAGAGTCTTGATAGGACATAAATCTTGTTAAATACTTGGATACAAAGTTAGATAAAAACTCTTCGGCTTTATGACACAAATATACAAATACACGTATTATGTTTTTATGTTTCTTCTCGGACATCTTATGTTAAAAAAAAAAAAAGGATGCAAAGCGGCCTGTTGAAGCACGCACCCGCTCCATTTTTATTTACAACAAAACTCGTGAATGCAATCTAGTACGTTGTGCGTAAGGTTAGGTTAGTTCGCTCCCTAACGTGTAGAGAGGTAGTCAAGTTGAGTCTTCTTCGTTAGTCAACTTTTTCGTCTATTCCGGGTATTAATTATTAACTTATCATTTACACGCCTAAAAGAAGCTTATAATATTTTGTTACGCAACAATTTAATTTATCATAGCTTTTATATGGTTAAATTGTACGTAAATAAATCTAAATTACGGATGAATTTTGACTTCGGCCAAACTCGACCGAATTACCCTTAAGGGCGGGGTAAAGTTAATCCGGCGAAAAAAAGGCATGTTTTTAAGATTTTTTTTTTTTGCGTAACGGATAGTGTTCGTTTATTGAAAAATTTACATATAATAAAGTAACATTTGAACAACATTCTCCTAAATTTGCATTGCAAAATATTCAAAATTGAGCGAGTGAAAATTAAACGCCGAAGGCGCCTCGAAAAAAAGTTGGTTTGCGGTGTGCACCATAACTCGCAACAGAATCATCTGAAACAAAAAAAAATCAAAATGCATTTGTTAAAGGAGATGTTTCTCGAGGTAATGACGGGAGGATTTTTTTTTTTTTTCGATTTTTCGTAGCACTTGGAAGCCAAAAACCCGATTTTCGCTAAAAAAAATCGGCTAATTTGTTGTTGAAAAATTAGTAATTATTTTAAAAAAAAACAAAAAAGCTCTCGACAATACCTGGTGAATTATGTGAAGAAGTACTGTGCAAAATTTCAAAGCGATTGGTCCAGTAGATTTTGAGTTATCGTGCACACGGACTTCAAATATGACAAGTCTCAGAAAAACGGTTTGAAAAACGCAGAAGAGTTTGGTCGCTTAGCGCTCATTGCACATAAGTTTGTGAACACTTCTCGATTGCATAAAAATCTGTGAAAATTCATGCATATTAAAGGTACTCAAAAGATTAATTTTGCATAATAATAATTGCAAAATGTTATTAACAAAATGATGAAAAACAAAAAAATTAGTCAACAAATTTCCCCGCAACCCAATTTTTTTTCGTGATTCGTTCATTTTTCTGAATACGTATAACTTTTTTGCAGATTTTCTCAATTATCTTTGAATTTTTCGAAATTCAAAATAAAACTCGATAATTTTCTTATACTCACTGAAAGTCGTCGATGCCCCAGGTCCGTAGAGCAAAAGGCTTCCATCGAGATGATCGAGAGCATCTTTTTGCGTTTGTCTACGCAAAACTCTTTCTTCTTTACTGTCGTGCGCCGCCCAGGTATAAAACCCGGGCATGGAGCAATAGACGCTCAAATACTCATAACTTCGTCAATTTTACTCCGATCGACTTGAAATTTTAACACAATATTCTTGAGATATTATGCATTCGTTTAAAAAATAAAAAAAATTAAAAAAAAAAAACTAAATACTTTACCCCGCCCTTGAGAGTCGATTTTTCTTTTTTTTTTTTCGACCCGCCCGACCAGCATATACATATTAAGGCAGTAGTCTGCTTTAGGAGCCGAAAAAAAGCGTTTTTTCAACAATTTTTTTGAAAGGGAAGGAAATGATTGCGGTAAACGAAATTTTGAGACGATAGTATATTATATTCAAGCTTTAAAAAACAATTTTTATTATTACAAATTATTGAAATTTGCCAAAGTTGTAACGATTTTTCTGGGGCGCCTGGAGTGTGCACTCGTAAATCGGTGCCGGTGATGGAGGTCGTGCGATGCATCTGAAACAGTGGAACCAAATTTTTTTTTAGTTTTTATAAGTTCCTTTTCTATATGAACTAAAAAAATACCGAAGAAATGACGAAATTCCAAATTTTTTCGAAGTTTGAAAAAAAAATTCACTTTTTTGAAAAAAAAAATTCACTTTAAGTTGCAAAACAAGTAATTTAAATAGTACTTTTGTCCAACTTTTTTAGTTCAAATAGAAGATAATTCAATACTGAAGCTAGATCACTTTGGTTTTTTTCGATCGGACATATATTGTTTTTACTATCGCCGGCACCGTTTTCCAAAACTTGTGAAAATGAAAACTCGAGAAAACGGGCTGTAAAGTCTGCCCGAGCATTCGCACCTGCTCGACGCTCGGCCACTAAAACTGATCTAGCTTCGAAAATATGTCGAATTGGCCTCTAAAATTTTGAACACATATTCTTGGATAGTTTTGGAATAGATTTAAGACAAAAACGAAAAATCGATTTTTTGAAGCATGTAAAGCAGACTACTGCCTTAATAATGTACGTGCGGCGGGATCTAGCCTTCCCTCGCGTTCGACCCACCATCCAGTCGCCCCTCTCGCGATCACTTATCGAAGACTAAGACGCGGGCCGAGCTCGCAGCGGGAAGAAAGAAGCGTTTTCTAACGCGCGCGCGCGCGCGCGAGCACGCCCTCTATCGCGGCTCGTTCGCCTCGCTCGGGGACTGTCGCAACTCGCACGCACACACGCGCGGGATTTCTTACAAAAGCGGTTTTGTTTTGCGAGAGGGGCGCGCACGCGCGCGCACATCCCGCGTCCCGTATACGAGTAGCGAGTCGAGTAGGATCGCGATCTTACATATTTCACGCCGCACGATCTCACGGAGGCGTTCATTCATAAATATTGGGCGAAGTAAAAAGTTTTGAGCGTTTTCCCCGCTAGATGTCCTTTAGCGAGTCATATCTCACGATGTGTACATCGGATCGGGTCATACTATACGGCGATTTAACCCCTAGAACGGTAACCCGGGGTGAAAAACCACCCCAGGCGAGTTTAAATCTCGCGCCCTTTCTCCCTTCCTCACGTTTACGACTGACTTCTTTTAAATTCCCAGACTAGTCACCTCGTGACTTCTTTTAAATTTCCAGACTTCGATTCCCGGAATAGACTTTTTCGAAAATCGAGTAAAACTAATCATCCTGTCTCAAAACTGTATATTTTCACTTTACAATGCCCTTGGATTTATTCAATTTCGTTAAAAATCAACGGAGATATTGCAAATTCAATTGAAAAAAAAGTCATTTTTACGAATTTTTCATGTTTTTCACCCTTTCACCTCATTTTTTACTAACTTTTCATACTTCAAGCGGAATCGCCGTAGGCCTACGTGATTCTGCATTAAAAAACGAAAAGAATGAGCCCAAGGCGAACCCTTTTCGTGAAATTTTACTGGAGATATGAATTTTTCAAAATTGGGGTGGTTTATCACCCCAGGTTAGCGTGATAGGTCAAAAAAATAAGGTTACCATTCTAGGGTTAAAGGTGACATTACGCTTGAAAGAAAGTTCTTTGACAGTTTTGTGTTTGGTGAAGCCAGTTGTGTCTTACAGCGTTCCAAAATGGAGGTAAAAAAAGAGAAAATTCGATACATTCTTCAGTACCACGACGACCAAGGTGAAAAGGCGAAGCAGGCGGCCAAAAAAATTTGTGCTCTTTATGGACCCGATACAATATCGAATGCAACAGCAAAGCGGTGGTTCCAACGATTCCGTTCTGGTAATATGGACGTCGAAGATGAGGCACGCTCTGGTAGGCCAATCGTCGAAAATGTCGATAAAATCATGGAAATCGTCGAGTCGGACCGGCATGTGAGCACTTATTCCATTGCCCAGGAACTGAAGATTAGCCAGAAACGCGTTTGGAACGATTTGCATAAGGCTGGTCTCAAGAATAAGCTCGATGTATGGGTGCCACACGAATTGACGCAAAAGAATCTTTTGGACCGAATTGATGCATGCGATTCTTTGCTGAAACGTAACGAAATCGATCCATTTTTGAAGCGGATGATGACTGGCGATGAAAAATGGCTCACACACGAGAACAACAGCCGAAAAAGATCGTGGTCCAATCGCGGTGAGCCGGCCCAAACGATCGCCAAGCCCGGATTAACGGCCAAGAAGGTTTTGCTGTGTGTTTGGTGGGATTGGAAGGGAATCATCCGCTATGAGCTGCTCCCATCGGGCCAAACACTCAATTCGGACCCCTACTGTCAACAACTGACCAGATTGAAGCAGGCGACCGACCAGAAGCGGCCAGAATTGGCCAATAGGAAGGGTGTTGTGTTCCATCAAGACAACGCCAGGCCGCACACATCTTTAACGACGCGCCCAGAAGCTCCGAGAGCTTGGATGGGAGGTTCTATCGCACCCGTCGTACAGTCCAGACCTGGCACCAACCGATTATCACCATTTCAAGCATTTGCAAAAATTTTCTTGATGGTACAAAACTGGCCTCAAGAGAGGCTTTTGAAAATGAGCTGGTCAAGTTTTTTTACCAATAGGGACGAGGACTTCTTAAATCGCGGAATTATGAAATTGCCTTCAAAATGGACAAAAGTTGTCGAACAAAACGGCGCATATTTGATCTAAATCGGATAATCCTATGTTAATTCATCGTCGAAATAAAGCGAAAAAACGCTTAGAACTTTTTACTTCATCTAATGGTAGGACGACGGATTCATTGGATTGCCTCCTTCACCCCCCTTCCCCTGCCCCGGAGTCTCTTCAGGGCCTCGTGCCTGCTTGGAAATTGTTGTTCGAACAGAACCCAAAGTTCAGTTCAGCTGGACGTTCATTTTGTCGAGATTTATCCTTCGATATAAGTCCGACAGAGTTTTCGCTATTTTGGGTCTCGGGGTTCCCTCTGTGGAGGATGGAGCACGGGAGCGAGGTCTTCGCGCTTTGGGGTCCGCCGCGAAAATCGAGAATTGAATGTTGGAACGTGTTTGAAAAAAAAATGATCGATTTTTAGCATTTTATTCCCGGAATTTTGCAATAATAAATATGTTTAAAACAATCTAATCTTCCCAACTTTACGTCCATGTTTTAATAAATTGTATTATGTAAACGTGTTCCAAACTTGAAGATGATCCATCAATTAGTTTTTGAGTTATGTTTACCGCAAATTGAAAAACATGTCGTTTCGAGAAAAACACGTTTAAAGTTTCACAAACGAAAAACTCAAAGTCAAATGTGTTTAATGAAATGATAAAGTGTCTTACCGATTAATCAGCTATTCCAGCACCATACAGCAGTCCTTCCTCTTCCTCATGCAACTCATTGAAGCTTGCATTTCCTCTTTACGTGCTTTTCGAGCTTCTTTTGTCTCTAATAAACTTTTTCTATTTTGCCGAGCCACGCGCATCTGATCCATTTGCTCGGCATATCCGTAGCTCTGCCTGCCAACTACGATTTGTAGTTCATTCGTAACCATGAGTAGGGCTGAATTTCCTTCATTGAATAAAATAGCAGCAAGAAATGCCGCTACCACGATTATTTTGTACCCGGAATGGAGATGTTTTCGAGCTAATCGCCGAAACGGTCGAGTTTGGGTTTGTTTGGGTTATGAAAACCCAAACAAACCCAAACAAAGTACCTAACTGAGCGCTCGTGGATACCTGAGTGCGCT
>CAWVQM010000233.1:2500-12965 GCA_963932345.1 Ophion ventricosus | reverse complement strand
AAGAAGGTCTCTCTCTCTCTCTCTCTCTCGCTCTCTCGCTTTCTCGCTCTCTCGCTCTCTCGCTCTCTCGCTCTCTCTCTCTCTCGCTCTCTCTCTCTCGCTCTCTCTCTCTCGCTCTCTCTCTCTCTCGCTCTCTCTCTCTCGCTCTCTCTCTCTCGCTCTCTCTCTCTCGCTCTCTCTCTCTCGCTCTCTCTCTCTCGCTCTCTCTCTCTCGCTCTCTCTCTCTCGCTCTCTCTCTCTCGCTCTCTCTCTCTCGCTCTCTCTCTCTCGCTCTCTCTCTCTCGCTCTCTCTCTCGCTCTCTCTCTCTCGCTCTCTCTCTCCCTCTCTCTCTCTCTCTCTCTCTCTCTCTCTCTCTCTGTATATATATATATATATATAAACACACACACATGCAAAAGCGACGAAACGAGCTGCTGACACCGGAGACCGCCCACGAAACCGAGCGCACGTGTCAGCAAGACTCTCTCTCTTCCTCCCCCCTTCTGCTCTCTCTCTCTGCCCCTTACCCTCACGAGATGCGGAAATTAACTCGGCCTCGGACTCTCCCTCCACCTCCTTCTCACCCTTCTTCTCGGTACACCCAACGGATCTTCCTCATATGTGTGCTAACGTCCGTGCAAATGTCCTCTATGCAAATGCCGCGTGTAATTTCCCGTTTTTTCGTTCCAATAATGCGCTCGACGATGCTTGTCCCAAAAAAAAAAAAAAAAAATGGACCATTAAGGAGATGAGAGAAAAAGAAATATCTCTCTTTCTCTCTTGTCAATCACGTCGCTGCCGAACAAAAAATTCCCGTGGACGGATCCCACATGTTGTGTTGAATAAATAATCCTCGAGTGCCCTACTGTACGTAAAATGTCTCCGTGCAATGTGTGTATACAGAATACCGCGCGGGCCAAACAAATGTTTGGGAAAACCATATGGTTTGGAGGGAGCTCGGTCTATGTCGAGTGCAACTTCAACAATGAGGGTCGATGATACGAGCTCCCGCGTAAAGCAGGAAAGAACTTTGTCTTCCACTTAAGGTCTTAAGCCACTCTAGAGGCCAAAAAAGAAGGGCATATTTTGTGATCTTTATTTCCACGAAACCATAAAATAAAGCCGAATTACCAAATAGGGGTTTTATTATACACGTAATTGACTATACAAAATTATTTTTTTCACAGCGATACATGTCAAAATGGCAATTGTTTTTCCGTTGAGGCCTTTGTTTCTGGAAACTCAACGGCCGGACCAACAGCTCCTATAATTTTTCAGTTATCATGAGACACTAAAGTTTTTTCGATTATATAAAAATAACCACAGAAGTACGTAGTATTTTTTTGATATATTGTTTTTTTGTCAAAATGGCGCATTTCTAAAACAAAAAGTACAAAATGCCATGAGATAATCGTCAGAAAATTGTTATTGTCATAAAGTTACGGGCCTTAAACATGGCCGTAAAAAAAAGGGTTGATGCGGTTGAAATGATTTCAAAGCTCCCATTCATCTGAAACAGAAATAAAACCAATTTTCTTTATCAATAAGACTGTCATTATGGCAGGTACCGAAGAGAAAAAAAAATTCAATACCAACTGTCTGGAAAAAAAAGAATTATGTGTCAACCTATTTTTTTTTCAAAGCTTAATTTTTTTAAAATAGTTATAATAATAATTTCGCAATAGCCGAGGTAGGGACGATAGAGGAATATTCATTGAACGTTCATACCAAATCTGAAGTGAAACGGTTGAATAGAACTCGTGATTTTATGTCAAACAGCTTCGAGAAAAGTAGTTTCGTGAAAAACGCGTTTAAAAGTTTTGAGTACAATTTGAGACGACCGCAACAATCCAAGTGACATAACGGCATACTCACGTTACATCAATCGGCCATTCCTGCCTCGTAAAGTGTTCCTTCCTCGACTTCGAAATGATGATATTCCAAAGCTCGTTTTTCTCTGCGAGCAGTTCTATCTGCCACAGAATCTTCTGAAGCCGTTGCGGCCTCTTAATCCCATCGTATTCAAATCGCTGTAACTTTGTAAATATTTGAAATTTCCTTTCGAGGATATATTCTCAAGAGTCTATTAAGAAAATGCAAAAAAAATCGATTCTTCCAAATTTTTATACCAGAATACTTAACGCAGAATATACGTACGATAGAAAAGACATGACACGTAGATCCATCTGTCCAAAAGTTTAGAGAATGACCAACCTCAACACACCACCGCGTGTCATTGTACATAACCGCTGAGCAAAGAAAAGCTGTCCATAATTTTCCCCTCCGTGTGTAGAAATATTTTTCATAGAAATATACATTTCGATATGCGCGCCGCGGGCAATGTCGACGCTCGTTGATGGCAAGCGAGAAGGAATGCCGAAGCCGTTAGAGCGAGAAGCAAGAGAGAGAGAGAGAGAGAGATGGAAAGAAGAGAGGATCTAAAAGCGTGGAACTCGTATAATAATCGCTCCAACACGGTTCAACCATCCACGGGATCTCGACCCTTGTAACATAATCGATATATCTATATATGTGTGTGTGTGTGTGTGTGTTTTCATAGGTGCCAATCTATTTTCATATATATGTATGTACGAATCGCTGAGGCATCTCGTACACGCATACGCGATATTTTCTTATTCCCACAGCAACACGCGAGAGTGCTTGACCATCCAAAGAAGAGGCGAGAGAGAGAGAGAGAGAGTCCTCATCTTTATTACACTTATCATTACAATAATAAGGAATACCTCCATTGCTGTGGAATGTATGTCCGTGGATATAACACATGGGTCATTAAATCCCGGGACTGACACACAGATGGCGCCGCCAATGCCATGCCGCTTTTGTTTTTCGGTAGTACCAACCTTCAAAAGATACACGGAGAGAATTAAAAAGTAATTTTTGTCGTGAATTTCACGGTAAAAATTACCGTGATATATTTCAATTTGGTGACAAGTGAGAAAAGTATAATAATTCGTATGCGACAAGTTTTTTTTAACTCACGTTACAGAAAATTTAAAAAACGTAGCTAAAATTTTACTATACAAGAAGGGTAGCGCGCACGATAATTTTTCCCGAGAGCACAATACATTTTCCTATAACACTCATTAAAATTTATAATAAATCTTAAAATAACTGTTATAAAGACGATACTTTTTTATAGACATTTTTCAAAGGCATAAAGTAATAAAATGCACAGTAAAATTTCGCTGATATTATATATATTTTAAATTCAAGTTTTGCGTATTTTGTTACACATCAAAATTTACTAGAAAATTTGGTAAAATTTTCTATCTGAAGAAGAAATTTTATTTTATTTTCGTGAAAATCTGTGTTTCACTCAGTAATAATAAGCGAAGTTTCAGGGTTGTCATCTGGTTACCGTTACTGCACGGTAATTTTTAACATTTAATTCTCTCCGTGTACGTGTAAAAATTTCATGACATTCAGTTCAGTCGTTGTCGAGATATTGAAGGTTAAGTGACGCTACATTCGTTTTTGCTTAAACGATGGATAAAAACGAGTTTCGTGTGTTAATCAAACACTGTTTTTTAATAGGAAAAAAAAACGTTCAAGCTCAGCAATGGCTTGAAAAGTGTTACCGGGAAAAGCGCCCATCGAAAACGACCATTTGCCGATGGTATGCGGATTCTAAACGCGGTCGAACAACCACCGAAGACGCGGAGCGCTCAGGTCGTCCAATTGAGGTGGCTACGCCCGAAAACATCGAAAAAATTCGGAAAATTGTTATGTCCGATCGTAAAGTGAAGTTGCAAGAGATAGCTGACATCCTAAAGATATCAAAAGGGGCACCGTGTTCAAAATTGTGCATGAAAATTTGGGTATGAAAAAACTTTTGTCCAAGTGGGTGCCGCGTTTGCTCACAGTGGAACAAAAACAACAACCTATTGATGATTCGGAGCGCTGTTTGAAGCTGTTTACGCGTGATAAAAAGGATTGTTTTGCGCCGGTACATAACAATGGATGAAACATGGATTCATAACTATACGCCGGAGTCGAAAAGAGCGTCAGCCGAGTGGAGAGGAGAGGGCGAAAGCCGGCCAAAGCGTCCGAAGACACAACAGTCAGCAGGCAAGGTCATGGCCTCTGTATTTTGGGACACGCACGGAAATTTGCTCATCGACTTTCTTCCGAAGGGCCAGACGATCAACAGCGACTACTACATTGCATTATTGGATCGATTGGATGACGCGATCAAGCAGAAAAGGCCTCACATGGCAAAGAAAAAACCGCTGTTTCACCAAGACAATGCATCGATCCACAAGTCGATGAAAACGATGGTGAAATTGAACGATTTACGAATCGAATTGCTTCAACACCCTCCATATTCACCAGATCTGGCCCCATCTGACTTCTACCTGTTCGCAGATCTCAAAAAAGATACTCCAGGGAAAGAGATTTGGCTCCGATGATGAGGTTATAGCCGCAACTGAAGCCTATTTTGAGGCAAAAGACAAATCGTTCTATAAGAAAGGCATAGAAAGTTTAGAAAAATCTTGGAATGATTGTATCGCTATGGAAGGTGACTATGTTGACGAATAAAGTGGAATTTTGCAAAAAAAATGTGTTTTTACTGGTTAGTCCCGGGACTTAATGACCCATGTGTTATACAGTACTGGACAAAAAAAAAGTACGCACTAGTCGAAATTTCTTACCGCACTAAAATTTACATAGCGGACTCAAAAATAAATGTAATTGAATTTCCCAAGTGGCGTTTTAAAGAGGACAAGTTTACCTTTTTTTTGCTCTTTTAGAAAATTCTCTACGATTTTTTTTTCGCCCCGGTGCGCACTTTTGAACGTGGCCACTTTTCCGCTATTTTTTAGCCGTCGAAAATTAACTGCAAAGTTTGTGGAAAATTTTTTCCTCGATTTTTTCCATGAGAAACTTAAAAAGAATATTAAAACCGACATTTTTTATTTTTTAGAAAGTCTCGTACATTTTTTTTCGCCCTATTATTGCATCTTTAGCTAAAAAAGACATGTTTTAGAAATAAAAAGGCGTCATCGAAGAACTACAGGGTTTCAGGGGAAATGTCAATATAACCAATATAACACATGGCCACTTTACGTATATGTATGCACAAAGTACAAACGTACACCCAAGTGCAAGGAAGTCCGCTAATAAGCCACCGAATATACATGGCGTATTTTGTATTTCAATAATTCCGTCGTGCGAAAATTATAAATCAACCCTCCGCAACGTTTCTACCCTCCCCTCGTACCTCAATTCAACCCTACGTAAGCCAATATTTCCCTTTTTTCTCGCAAACGTGTCTAATGAGTTTTGTTTCTCTCTTCGATTATTTTTCCAGGAAGTTTCTCCCGTCAGTTTGGAACGAGTCATCGGGCGGTTCGTGTAGGTCTCGTGTTCCTATGGTTTCCGGCGACATACTGCCAACGTGGCCGGCGGAGGAAGACTCGACCGCACTTCGTGAACGGTATGAGGAGCAGCACGTTTAACCGCAGCTTGGGAAACGCCACGTCTGGTCAGACCGGTGCTATCCCGAGTGTGCCTACTCAGCTGTACAATATATAAATATATATATATATATATATTAGATGAAGTAAAAAGTTCTGAGCGTTTTTTCGCTTTATTTCGACGATTAAATTAACATAGTTAGGATTATCCGATTTAGATCAAATATACGCCGTTTTGTTCGATAACTTTTGTCCATTTTGAAGGCAATTTCATAATTCCGCGATTGAAGGAGTTCTCGTCCCTATTGGTAAAAAACTTGACCAGCTCATTTTCACAAGCCTCTCTTGAGGCGAGTTTTGTACCATCAAGAAAATTTTTCAAATGCTTGAAAAGGTGATAATCGCTTGGTGCCAGGTCTGGACTATACGGCGGGTGCGATAGAACCTCCCATCCAAGCTCTCGGAGCTTCTGGCGCGTCGTTAAAGATGTGTGCGGCCTGGCGTTGTCTTGATGGAACACAACACCCTTCCTATTGGTCAATTCTGGCCGCTTCTGATCGATCGTCTGCTTCAGTCTGGTCAGTTGTTGACAGTAGAGGTCCAAATTGAGTGTTTGGCCCGATGGGAGCAGCTCATAGTGGATGATTCCCTTCCAATCCCACCAAACACACAGCAAAACCTTCTTGGCCGTTAATCCGGGCTTGGCGATCGTTTGGGCCGGCTCACCGCGATTGGACCACGATCTTTTTCGGCTGTTGTTCTCGTATGTGACCCATTTTTCATCGCCAGTCACCATCCGCTTCAAAAATGGCTCGATTTCGTTACGTTTCAGTAAAGAATCGCAGGCATCAATTCGGTCCAAAAGGTTCTTTTGCGTCAATTCGTGTGGCACCCATACATCGAGCTTCTTCTTGAGACCAGCCTTATGCAAATGGTTCCAAACGGTTTTCTGGCTAATCTTCAGTTCGTGGGCAATGTAACAAGTGCTCACCCCGGTCCGACTCGACGATTTCCATGATTTTATCGACATTTTCGACGATTGGCCTACCAGAGCGTGCCTCATCTTCGACGTCCATATTACCAGAACGGAATCGTTGGAACCACCGTTTTGCTGTTGCATTCGATACTGTATTGGCTCCATAAACAGCACAAATGTTTTTGCCCGCCTGCTCCGCCTTTTGCACCTAGGTCGTACTGCTACTGAAGAATGTATCGAATTTTCTCTTCTTTTACCTTCATTTTGGAACGCTGTGACACACAACTGGCTTCACCAAACACAAAACTGTCAAAGAACTTTTTTTGAAGCGTAATGTCACCTTTAAATCGCCGTATAGTATGACCCGATGCGATGTATACATCGTGAGATATGACTCACTAAAGACATCTAGCGGAAAACGCTCAGGACTTTTTACTTCACCCAATATATAAATTATTTTATTCAAAATGTTAAACACATAAAAGAGCAACATTTTAACGATATTAAAAAAAAATTCATCCAAAAATTTGGGGAATTCAGCCGGTGGGACCTGGTTTCTGGAGATCGTTAAAAAAAAAGTGTCTTTTTCAAACGCTGCTTCGAAACTTCGTGAAAATATTCTACATATATAGTTCTATCGTTCGAAAAGAAATCGATTTTCTGTTGTAAATGTGTATCCCACATTGTGGGAATTTTTACAAAATCTTCATCGCAAACTAAATTCGTCTTCAATTCAGGAGTTACCAAAAAAAAAAAACAAATACTTTTTATCCTCGAGTGTCCGGTACAATCAGGCCGTTGAAGAGATAAACGGGCAAGAGCTGTCCAAAAAGAGGGCACAAGGAGCAAGTGTTCACTAGCTTCCGGTCACGTCCATACGTATACACACGTGCGTATGACCCGTTCTCGTTCGATGGGTTATTAGTTATTTGGTTCGCTGAGTCCTCTCACTCTCCCTCCCTCTCTCTCTCTCTCTCTCTCTCTCTCTGTCTCTCTCTCTCTCTCTCTTTACCAACGTCCTAGGAACGACTGCCCGCAGTCTACCGCCAGCGTCATCGCGTCATATGGCAAGCATAAAAACATCGATGCACCCTCTTTCTCTCTCCATCTCTCTCGCTCCCTACCTCCCCCTAAACATGCCGATACGCTTCGGGCCATGCAACATAACCAAGATATATATAATGACGCGTGATCAGGGTCTGAGTATCATACGGGCGTAACAGTTCTATGAAGCAATGGAATCGTCGCCATTTTGGTAGCGGATCATTCGATGTATGAAATAACTGTAAGACCAACACGTGCATCCACACGCATATATGTGGACATCGTTCATCATCAACACTCGCGCGTCATGTAACACGCACACGGGGATGATGCTGCCCCAGGTTGCCCACTGTCTCTCCCTTTCACCTCGTGTTCTCTCATTGCGTAGCTCATGGTAAACACGGCAGACTGGTCACGTGATTATTAACATTTGCCTCCAGGACGAAGAGGACCCGTATGAGAAATTGCGGACTCTGTCATACGGCAGAGCGGAAGGGGGGTTGGCGTGATGTTGACATTTTCTTCGTTTTTCATTGGAAGTACAAATTAATTCGGTCCGTTTTCAAGAGATGGCTCTGGCTGTTATGAATGTTTCATAGTGACAGCTGATTTCGGTGCTTTCAGAGAGGTTAGACATCTGTCAATAACATTCAGTTTATATCGCTTTGAGTTCCATGAAAACCCTTGTTTTTTACTGTGTTGAATATGTCAAATGTTTGTGTTAACTAAGCAGCATTTGCGGCAAGTTTTACTTTTCTGCTTTAATTGGAAGAAAAGTGCAGCTGAAGCGCATCGAATGCTTGTTGAAGTTTATGGTGATGATGCTCCAACTGATAAGTCATGTAGGGAAAGGTTTCGATGCTTTAAGAAGGGTGATTTCAGCGTTGAAGACAAGCCTTGCCCTGGACAACCGAATGAGCCAATGAGCTGCCACAACCTGGCGATTCCATTACGGGCGATCGGTATAGACTACAATTGATTCGTTTGAGCCGTGCATTACGAGAAAAACGGCCGGAATACGAGCAAAGACATGACAAAATTATTCTTCTGCGTGACAACGCTCGGCCTCGTGTCGCAAAAGTCGTAAAAAAATATTTGAAAACGCTCAAATGGGATATTTTACCGCACCCGCCCTATTCTCCGGACATTGCTCCTTCTGATAACTGGTTGTTCCGACGGATGCAGCAGGATTTAGCAGGTCATCGGTTCACTTCTTTCGCAGAAATCGAAAATTGGCTCAAAACTTGGATCGCCTCAAAAGACGAGACTTTTTGTTCGAAATGGAATTCGAAAATTGCCTGAGAGGTGGGAAAAAGTAGTAGCCAGCGATGAACAATACTTTGATTAATCTATTCGTACCTTTTATTTTGAAATAAATGGATTTTTTACCACAAACAAAACGGACCGAATTAATTTGTACTCCCAATATTTCTTTTTTTTTTTTTCATTATTATAAAAAACCTTTTTTTTGCATTTCGTGGTGGTAAATCTTTATTGAGAATACGTAACAGTACTACAGTGAGAAAAATAAAGTTGCCGATCGTTGGAAACCTTGCCCTCTCTCTCCTCCTATCTTTAGAGCGTCGCGGCCACTGTGGTGCTCGGAAAAATGGGTATAGAATTTGTTTTTAAATCTACAGCTGTTACATAAAGTGCAACTATTTCATGACATTGAAAATCTAATCAGACATTTCGGGTGATAAAAAAAAAGGGTACATGCAAATGTGTTGCTCGGTCTCTCTCTCACTCTCTCACTTTCTTCTCACATTCTCACTCTCGCGGTCTCTCACACACATTCTCACGTTCTTACTCTCTCACCATCCACTCATTCATCCATCCATCAAACCCAAATAAACTTAAAACCAAACAAACCCAAAAGAAATCCAACCAAAACAAACCCAAATAAGCTTAAAACCAAACAAACAAACCCAAACAAAACAAATACAAACCCAAACAAACCCAAACCCAAACAAAACAAACCCAAACGAGCTTAAAACCAAACAATCTCAAATAAAAAAAAACAAACCCAAACCAAACAAACAAACCCACGCAAAACAAACAAAAAAAACGAACCCAAACAAAACAAACCCAAACCTAATCAAATCAAACCCAAACCCAAACAAAGCAAATCCAAACAAGCTTAAAACGAAACAAACAAACCCAAACAAAACACACCCAAACAAATCAAACCCAAACAAAACAAACAAAAAAGAAACCCAAACAAAACAAACTCAAATCCAAACAAACCCAAACAAGCTTAAACCCAAACACACAAACCCTTACAAACAAACCCAAACAAGCTTAAACCCAAACAAAGCCCAACCCAAACTCACCAACATTGTAATGTACACACCAAAATTGAAATTCAAAACTTGTAACCACAATTGACTCTACACATAATGCAGCATTTTTCAACAAATCACAAGCATTTAGCATGTCGCAGCTCCCCCCACCGTGCTACAACACAGCGGCAGTGGAGTCGGGCTAGTATCGTGTATCGTGTGACATTTCGCTAAATCAGACCCCCATATATACATATTTAAAGCCATTTTCAATGCCATAAATTGACGCGACTATTAAATATATAAAATAATTTTTATTTCACAAATATATTATAGTTTCATGAAAATTTTTTAAAAATTACTATAGTTTAAAAACTATAACTATGTACTATAAAACTATAAAGTATTGGTGAAAAATAAAAGTGTTTTTATATATTTAAGGGTCGCGTAAAAGAAAAAAAATATATGACTATTTTTCCGAACGCCAAGGTGGTGTAGCGCTTTAACCCAGTGAACTTTTGCACCCGAGCAACCAAGAGAGAGGCAACAGAGGCGAGCCTCAATTCTCCGAATATAATGTTTGTATAATTCGCCATCGCCATTATTGTGCGGGAAAAACGATTATAACCGGTTGCCGAGATGTGAGGGTCCGGTTGGCGGGGGGAGGGTGGTACCTGTCCAAGAGGGGGATGACTCCGACGGCTCGTATAATTTTTATACGCTAATAATATCCGTTGCGGTTGTA
>CAWVQM010000232.1:0-16479 GCA_963932345.1 Ophion ventricosus | reverse complement strand
CGTCATTCATTCATTTATTTTTGCTTTGCCCTCTTCGACAGTTCGTTCATCAGAATGCCTCAGCAACGTGAAAAAGTGAGTTCATGCACATATGTCCTTCCAACTCTCTCTCTGTCTCTCTCTCTCTCTCTCTCTCTCTCTCTCCTCTCTCTCTCTCTCTCTCTCTCTCTACTCTCTCTCTCTCTCTCATCTCTCTCTCTCTCTCTCTCCGTCTCTCTGTCTCTCTAGCTCTTGCTCTCGGTCTCGCTCTCTCTCACACACACACACTCTTACGGGATGTTGCGCATTTTTCTATTTTTTAAATATTTTGTACTAGGTGTTATTGCAAATACAAGTTCGCGGATGAAAATTCGAAACTTTCTACGTTTCGATACTATCTGCTTCCAGTTTGCGTCCTTCGGAATGTTTTGGAATCTCGTTTTCATTTTTCAATTTATTTATTTGTATTATTATAGACAATCTTTTTTTTCGCCAGTTTAAAGTTGCAGATCGCTAACAAAAATTTCGAAGGATTGGCCGTACTGAATAAAAATTTGGGCCGTTCGACAACAACTCATTAACATTACGTACCAAAGATCCAAAGTCCTAAGTGTTTTAATACTTTTCAATTGAAAGTTGCGTATCATTTTAAGAGCGCCTCGACAAGAGATCTGCGGAGAAAGAGAAAGCAGTTGCCCTCTCTCTCGCTCTCTCTTGCTTCGTCCTTCTATTGTTTTATTCTCCACATAATCCATTGTTTATCCACTTTTCATTTCTCTCCAGCAACACGTAGAGCGAAAAAAATTGAACACAATTTTTCAAAAATTTGTTCCGCCTGATAAGAATGAATAAAAATGAAAAAAAAAAAAAAAAAAAAATTTCTCCCTTTATTTTTCTTCATTTTCATTATTATCCAAAATTGTTTGTCTCTTTCGCTTCACCTCTTCGAGTTTTAACGTCGAAAAACGTGAAGTTTATTTTCGTAGAATCGAGAGATAAAATCTCGCCGATCGCAATATCCGTTTCAAAACAATGCGGCAAATATCGACGGCATCCTTTCCAGATCCTAAATCTACGTGCATTCAACCAACCCCAATAGCGGACAACATCGCGCCACGAAGCCTTGCCTTGTCAAGCACGAGCATCGTTGAAATGCAACGAAAATGAATACTTTTTAATTCTTCTAATTTTTCTTGGCTAATTCAGGCTGCGAAAGTCACATCAACGTTTTTACGTATTCTTATTAAAGTTTTGCGACGTCAATTTGCAAAAAAAAAAAAAAAAAAGAAAAGGTTTCGGATAATGATAAAAATAAATAGTAAATAGATAAAAATAATAGTTGAAAGAAAAAGAAACGACATATCAACGTTGCATCGTTGACCGCGAGAGGTTTTACACTTTTCCCCCAATCACAAAGAGTCGTCAACCGAATCGTTCGGTCCCAAATCCTACACCGCTGAACGAAGAAGAATAACATAGAATAGGAGCAAGAATTTATTAGCATGCTCGCGCGTCCCCTTGCCCTGTGGATGTTTCGAAAATTGCGCCATCGATCTCGACTTGATCTCTCTCGAGCTGAATAAGTCGCGGTGCTGGGTACCACGAGAAGACATTATATTTTCAACGATGTAGCGCAGGCTCTCGTGCATACCCTTCGTCCTTATATATATATACACATACACACAATATCTGTGTATCTCGCTATAGATATATCTCCTGAGCACCTTAATGCGTATACGTAGCGATTTATAGTAGTTTTGTATGTGGTATAAGCAATATACGACGAAATATCAACCTACACTTGTATACTATCCACGCTACGGTATGGACCGTGAAGTACTTTATGTTCCGAGTACCCAGGATTAACGATCAGTCGGTCTCGATGTCATAAGATACTCGAAGGTTGCAATAGTATGTATATATATTAATATATACGTACGCATATATGTATAAGCATGCGTATAAACATACGCATACATACATGGATACCCTCAATTATATATATATATATATATAAGCGTTGTCAGTCAGATCAGACAAGAAGAAGCGAGTAAAGGTGCAATCGGCCAGGACAGAGATCGACAAACGAGAGGAACAGCTTCCTACCGCTTGTTTTTCTTTTTCAATGTATCACACTCTTATTTTATTTTCAATGCATTCACGATGACGTGAAGTGTGGGTCGATTGTTGTACAAACGCTACTTACCACCGGGAATGGCTTGTAGCTCGATTTTTATTCGCCACGATGTATTACGACAAGGAGAGGTCGTTACGTCAAAATATTAAACGCAACAATTGCAATTATCAATTCTATCGTCAATAAATGTTAACTTCATTATTTTTGTCGAGTCACTAATACTTTTTAGTCCATTTTAAAAACGTGGTATATTGAATTCTTTTTTTTATTTTATTAAAAATTTTTTTTTCTCTGTCACTAAACTTTATTTCATTTCTTAATTCTTTTATCATAATTTTTTTTTTCTTTCTCTCTCTCTCTTACACACTTAATTCTTCATTCTGAAACCTGTTGCAAACTGTTCAATATAGTATTTATTATTTAAATATATGCAATATCTATTGGTATATTATATTATTAAATATTTATATATTTTTTTATATTTATATTTATCTTGTCTGTCTGTTTGGTTGTTTGTCATCCAGTTCTAAGCTATATTTAAAGTTTCAAGTCTCTAGCTCATCCGGAAGTTTAAAATCTATTACAAAATGTGTACCGAACAGACAAACAAGTAGACAAGAAAGCGAGTTAATAAAAACGTGGTAAAAAGGCTAATGAACGCCGTGGGTGAGTCCTACCCTTCACAAAAATCATCATAACTCGGTTACTGTTGAAAACTTTCACAAAATCTTCGTTGCAAATCAAAGTTAAGATCCAAAGCTATAAAACTGGGCAATTAATAAAATCGTGTTTTTGAAATTTCTATCATCCACAGACCCCTTAATATCGGTTCGATCGAAACCCGAATTACCACACGTATGACATCTGCTCGTTTTTGTTTTTTTTTTCTTCTCATTCCATTAATTTATTCCATGCTATTGGTTGCTCTATGCTGCTCGTCGGCCCTTCGCGAGAGGGCTGCTCGAGAAAAAGCAAGTACTCAATTAGTTCGCGTGGCGTGTGTGCGACGCTATCGTGAAATACTGGCGGTACTAACAGCACGTCACAGGCGAGATGAGCAACGGCATGGTATCGAGAAAGAGAGCGCGAGAGAGTAAGAGAACGAGGGTGGGTGAGAGGAAGACGGAGGTTTGTGAGAGAGCACAGAACGTGCCAGAGTCATGCTGTCGTTGCTCTCTCTCTCTCTCTCTCTCTCTCTCTCTCTCTCTCTCTCTCTCTCTCTCTCTCTCTCTCTCTCCTCCTCCTCCTCCTCCTCCTCCTCCTCCTCTCTCTCCCTCTCTCTTGGGCCTGCGAAGCTCATCTGCGGTTCTCTCGCGTAGCGCTGCGAAATGAGAGACGATGGAGGCTCGCAGCATCAGCAACGGCAACGGAGGCCAGGCTTACCACCGCAACGAAGTGTATTTACGCGGCTGACACCGCGGCGGGCGGCGTTGCCATGCCTCGCTCTCTTCACGCACGCACCAAATATTTGACGCTAACCATCGGTGAAACACGCTCGTTCTTCGCCGCCGTCCCTTCCCGCCTTCTTCGGAGCCCTCGTGGCTCCCTCTGACCCCCTCTCCTGCCCTCGACCTCCCTCCCTCATTCTCTCTCTCTCTCTCTCTCTCTCTCTCTCTCTCTCTCTCTCTCTCTTTCTCTCGCTCCCTCCCTCTCTCTCTCTCTCTCTCTCTCTCTCTCTCTTTCTCTCGCTCCCTCCCTCTCTCTCTCGCTCGTCCCTCAGGCTTACTAGCCAGCTTGAAAACATCAGCGTTTCTCTCACTCTGATTCTCTCCTTCTCTCTCGCTCCCTCTCTCGGTAACTTCTCTTATTTGCATTGCCCTTAGCACGCTCTCGGCTCCTCGAGAAAAGCTTATAACCGACTCTCGCGCAGCAGCGTCATTGTTTCTCTTCCCTTTGGCTTTTTTTCAGTTCAGTTGTGTTTTTTTTTCCTTCCTTTTTCCTCGATGCATCTCTTTTTTTCTTTCGTTTTATTTATTCGTGCCGTTATTTTTTTTTTTCTCGCTATTTTCGACGTGTTTTTATTTTTCCTTCTTCTTCCCGAAAAGGTATAACTCCGCCCAGAGCCCTTGAATTTTTTGTTTTTCTTTCTCCTCATTCGAATTATACGCGCAGTGAAACTTTACGTTTTTGCGGTTGTTGTGAATCGCGAATCTCTCTTTGGACACACGATTGGACACACTGAAACAAAAAAGAAAAGCAAGGCTCTCCTTAAAATAGATAATTTTGACTAAAACTTGACCAAGCTTTTTTTTTATGTTTCAATTATCGAGGAAAAATGTTAAATTTTTTTCCTCGATTTTTCGAGGTAAAATGTCATTATTGTTAATAACTGACGAAAAAAAAAAATTGCTATTACACTGAATAAGTGTACCGAATTCCAAATCAATCCGTTAAGGGACGAACGATTTTTTGAAATTTTCCCAGCAGCCTAACCCCTTAATGTGATGGTAACATTCGAAAAACCAAAATGTGTGGACAAAAACTGTAATAAACCTTCGATTTTCGAATTGCTACCAGCTATTTCGGGTTTGAGGCTTATAACACAGAATGAGGATTCAGCCAAGGTAAAAGCGTAAAAAAGTGTGAGACATCACACGATAGCCAGCTCATTTTTTCATGTACAAATTCAAAAACTTTTGATGTCCAAAAATATTGACGTTTTCCTCGCCCCTACTAACCGACGATCCGTCGTCGATTGGTCTCCTGATCTAACCTTTTTTTTCCTCGTTTACCAACCCAAACCCGAAATCCTCTATCGGATCAATAATCATCAAAGCCCTTGAAGGGCCCAATTTTGATTGAGGTTGTCTCGAAAAAAAATTTGGCGCACGTTCACCGGTACACACCCCCAACATTATCAGCCTCGTAAAAGCGTGCGTAATAATTTCCCGCTGAATTCAAAAGCTACTATCTAAATAACGATTAGTTTTTTTTTTCCTCGTAGCAAACGTAGGATTTTAATCGTTTATTTGAACGTCCACGTGACCACGGATAAGCGTTGGCAATCGTTTCGCGCGCTTTACTTATCGTCTAACCTCCTTCAGCATATATGGACACAAATTTATCGACCGGCCAGTCTATCGATGTTTTCTTCAAGCGGATTGGTACAGGTTTATAACGTGTATAAAGACTTTTTCGACGCGCCAACCGAGATCGCTCGTTCCGTACGCCACGAGCAACCCCGTGGAATTTCCATTTTTGCCGTATACATATACGAGCGCGATTGTTCGTTGCAATATATCCTGGGAGACTGGGGATACGCGTTCTTCGATGTGTGCAATCGATGCGAACAGCACAGTAGCTTTCCCTCTTCACTTTCTCGTACCCCTCGCTCCGCGGATTCTCTTCTTTCCTCTCTTTCTCTCTCTCTCTCTCTCTCTCTCTCTCTCTCTGTATATATATATATATATATATATATATCTTTCTCTCTTTCTCGCGATGTTTTACACGTTTATACGTACTGAACGATCGTTCAAGGCCTCTTCGGTTTTACCGGGGGGCGTCGAAGAATCGTACATACACACACAGATATGCATTTTTCCGCTCTAACCAACTCGAAACGTTCCTGCCTTACCGCAATTCCCGATACGTAAAGGGCGATCCTCTGAGCTACTCATTTGACATTTGACAAGTGATCTACGATTGATTCGCATAAAAGCCAAACTTCAATTTCATCGTCTACCTAGATTCAATTTCTCTTTCACTTTCTTTCCGTTTTTCATTATGAATCGGCCGGATACGGTATCCCGTGCAGAAATATGACCGGGCATTCCATACATTGTGTCGGGCTCTGGCCAGACTTGCCTCGTCCGATTCACCTAACCGGCACTTTCATGGAACGGACTAGGAAAATCACAAAATCGTTTTTACGGCTTGCACTCTATGTTTGTGGAAATTACAGTGTTCTGGCCGGAATACATTATGAGCAAGCACACTTTTCACTTTTCTTTCAACTAATTACTTTTCACGTAATTGTAGTTCAAGATTCGAGCCTGG
The DNA here is from genome assembly GCA_963932345.1 of Ophion ventricosus. Lineage (NCBI taxonomy): Eukaryota > Metazoa > Arthropoda > Insecta > Hymenoptera > Ichneumonidae > Ophion > Ophion ventricosus. Next base: position 10,367 of record CAWVQM010000232.1, on the reverse strand, counting down.
ATCCTATGCAAAGCTTCTATTTGAATTGTGACTAGAGTCTTTAATAGTTCCGGATTAGGATCCTGGCTGGAATCCGAATTTGCGAGCGTTACATTTCACTCCCGGATCCGATCCGATGTCCGCCTGGATCCCGATTGTGAAACCAAAAAAATCCTCGTCCGAATCGGACTGTATCCTTGACAATATTTCTGCACGAGTATTTCTCGGGATCGTCCATATCACGACGGGACACATTGTATTGCCGAAAATCGTTCGTAGTCCACCGACCCCCCCCCCCCCCCCCCCCCGTTCATTATTCGGTGTTCCTCCTCTCCATGTACACTCCACTCTCATCGTGAAGCATAACACCCCGTGGCCCTCGTGTATCCAGCGATTTTGCTCACGTGATCGCCATTTACTCTCTTGGCTTACTCGCGCCTCGAGCCAAGCAAGGGACTATAAATTCACCGGTAATATCGATACCTCCGCGAGACTGGGACCAAGGCGGAGGGAGCGAGAAAGAGTGAGAAAGGAAGAAAGCAAGGAGAGGCCTTAGAGTAAGAATCCGCGTCCATTCGCCTGAAGGGTATCTGGATTTCTTAGTGAGCCTTCCACACGTTTGTTCTTGCAGCATACATACATATATATATATATATATATATATATACGCGCTGCTCCATACATCTTCACTTCCATACCCACCCCCCCTTCCCCTTTTCGTTCATTTCGATACGTTCACCCGGACGAGATTCTCAGACAGAATTGCCCGAGTTCCAGAACCCGCGTAACTATTGAAACCTTTTTTGTTCTTTTCTTTCTCGTTCCCTCGTATTACGAAATTTTCAACGTTCATCCGCGGTCATGAGCGCACGAAATGACGATAATGATGATGACTATGATGTAGGAGAAAAAAAAACGAAGCATAAAACTTGGCGTAGTGTTTCTTTTCTTGTACTTGGCGATTCGATCGCGAGAAAAGGATCCGGGAGATACGGGCAACCCAAAAATTGAGAGAGGATGCAACGGTCTCATATATATATATATATATATATATATGGATATGTGCCTGTAGCGGGAGCAACAACGGCTTCCCGAGTACAACAGAGGTCTCTCGACGTTCTCGTTCGCGCTCGGCACTCGTTGTAATTTACGAGCGATCGTTCGTCGAATTCACCGGATGGGCGAGCGCGCGTCCGCGTGATGATTCTGCCTTGCGGCCTCGAAGAGGCGCATCGAGAGGAGGGAAGAGTGCACACACCTCTCATTCTCTCTCTCTCTCTCTCTCTCTCTCTCTTGGATGCATCACGTTGGTGTTCTTGCCATGGGGCTCTCTCGACTTTTCTTAGCCATGATATTTCACTATCTCTCTCTCTTGCTTTCCTCTCTCTGTCTCTCTCTCTGTCTCTCTCCCTCGGTCTCTCTCTCTCTCTCTCTCTCTCTCTCTCTCTCTCTCTCTCTCTCTCTCTCTCTCTCTCTCCCTTGTTTCCTCTCTTTCCCTTGAGTTTGTCTCGTTCTTTCTCTCGTCTCACAATCGTTGCGTTACGACAGGAGCGTTGCGCGAAGAGAAAGAGCCTCGTAATTCCGTACCTGTTGGTAACTTCACGCCGTCCCAAGAATGAACCCTTTCTCGCCCATTTGCCACGCTCTCCCGTATTCGTGAGGAAAGAGACCGAAGCCTCAAAGACGCTGAGACGAGAGTTTGCCGGCGAGAGCGAGAGAGAGAGAGAGAGAGAGAGAGAGAGAGAGAGAGAGAGAGAGAGAGAGAGAGAGAGAGAGCGAGAGGGTAGGAGGTGAAGAGAGCATCTCGCCGCTTTGGAGAAAACATGTCGGTCGTCCTGACAGCGTTAAAGCTACTTAGCCACAATCTAGTTCTCCCTGCACGAAGCCCTGCAATTTTGCGGAATAATCCGTTTCTCAAACGAGTCTCGTTGCGTCCGCGTGCTCTCGTCTCCCGTCTCGATTTGGAAATACTCACGCGTTCTTTGCGATTCACTCCGATATAATTGTTTTTTCGTGTTTCATGTTTTTCGTGAAATTCTGATTCGTTGGGCGAGTAACCGTGAAGAAATTGTCATAGAGATCCAATTGGATTCTCATAATTGCGTCTTCACTTCCTGATAGAGATCCAATTGGGCTTCGCAATGGATTTCTATACTGAAAACGTACATTGGATTATAATCGGGATTCCTCATTGGAATCCAATGTACAAATCTAATTTTGATCGTAAATATTTCTTGTTGAATCTCATCGCATCCCCTGCGAAAATTGAGTTCGGGCTTTGATCGAGTCCATTTGAATTTTCACTAACTTTATTAAGGCCCTAGTTTGGAAGCCTCACATGGGCCATCAGTGGCCGGTCACACTTCGCTAGCGAGGGCCATTGAAGGCAAAATAACCAGCGCAATTCAAATTGCCTCAACGGTGCCTCATAACAAATTATTGCAGCCATATGCGTACGTGCGTGGGTGTGCACTGTGAAGAAGAATTGTGTTTTTTCAATACATTTGAGGCTTAGAATTCTGTCGTATATTTTGGTACGTTTGATCCCGCGTTGTTCCAATGAACGCACTGCATGCGTGTTGGTTCGAGGCATCACAGCTCGTCTACTAAACGCATAGTTTAATTATTATATTTAATCGATCTAGATAATTATTATGTCACAAATTCTTTATTCAAGCAATTTATATTGATTTACCCCTATAACAGCAAAGTCTGATAGTATTGGGGAAATCGCTACTAAGAAATCAACAACTACACTCCTTAAAGGCCCTTACTTGGTCTCCGTACTTAGACCATAGTTTTAGTCAACCTACCTTCCCTACCATTTCCTAATAGGGGCCCGGTCCGGCTCTTTTACGGAAAACCCTACTGCGGAATCCACAAACCCATCCCTTGAAGGCCCCGAATTGCATTAGGGATGCCTTTGCCGATTTTCCGTACGGGTATCTTTAAAATCGATTTGAATCGCATCACTGAAAATCCCTTGTAATTAGGGATGGGATCCCTTGTAATTAGGACAGTGCGGGTCTCAATTGGATCCCAATGAGGACTCCCTATAGGCAACGCCCCTAACAAATTAGTGTAGATATGTGGGTGCATCATGGGACTCCCCAACAAATTTGTGCACGAAATCACGAAAGGATATTTTTTTTGTGAGGTGCCCAACAACTTCCGGTTGAGAATTTCGAATAAAAAATTGTTTAAAAAACATTAATAAGAAAATAGCGTGGAATCCACACGGTATTGAAGTTTCCATCGTTGAAACGCAACGAAATTTTTTTACGAATTTCGATTGTAGATCACCAAATGAGCTTTTTTTGAAAAAAAAGTTCAGACATTTTCATTACCAACATCTTATAAAAAAAAAAAAACTTGAGCAGTTAGAAAAATAAACAATTTGTTGTATTCCAAAGATGCAAACTTCAATTGGATGAATCCACTTGGATTTCAATGTGGACCTCCTACGTGAGCCATCCCATCCAATTTCCTATATGGACGTTATAGAATCTGGAGACTCCGCAACAAATTTCTACACGGCTAGACCGATGATTTTCTTCACTGAGAGGCGAATCTATAGCGTTCACTATTCGCTCGGTTAATTCTCCGCCACTGCGCCACGGTTGCAGCCGAGGCGTAAGCCATCGGAAGTAGAGTCTGCGTCAAAGTCATCCAGATCGTGTTGGACCAACATTGAACACGTGCGTAGGGGTCTTACACAGGCAAATCTATTGTCCCATCGCGAATCTGTATCACAAATTACGTAACATTGTTAATCATCCCCCACTCACTTTGCACTTTCTCTCTCTCTCTCTCGCTCTCTCTCTCTCTCTCTCTACCTTTGCCGTTCTCCAGAAGCTCGCGCACACATCTCGAGCTTAATGACGTGTGTCACTGGTAATGCGGCACGACGATGCAACGGATCGCGCCACGGCTCATTCCACATAAGCCCATATGATGTTGAGTTTACCCATTGTGAGCTATATTCGCGAGAGCGTGTATTATCTCTGCACCGACTATGCGTTTGACGATGTTGGGGAATCGCACAAGGGGCTCGAAGATGCATGGGGCCTCGTGCGTTGTAGCGTGCACGAACAGCGCAATGCCAGGCACCCATATACCAGCAGTATACGTGCATACGTACATACATATATATATCTATATGCATGTACATAGAGTATCGGCATTGCAGAGCCGTCGCTCTAGACGACGTTCCGCGCTCACTTGATAGCTCTTCGACAGATGTTAATTAACTGGGAAATTAATCGAACCAGACACCCGGACGGAACGAGAGAAGCACAGCATACGTAGCCCAAAGCCAACGCGGAGTAAGAGAGAAATAGAGAGATAGAAGAGAGCAAGAAAGAGAGAGCGAGAGAGTCGAAACACAGTGTTAATTACATCGTGACTATGCTCTCTCGACACCGCGTGTCGAACGGTAGCGTCGTTTATAGACATTGAATCGCATTATACGCTAGTACCGCACACAGCTACGCACATCCTCATATAGGTAACTTTTTTCATACGTGTGTATTTACACGTACTTTTGCTCTATCCGACATATGTATGTGTGTGTGTGTGTGTGTGTGTGTGTGTGTGTGTGTGTGTGTGTGTGTGTGTGTGTGTGTGTGTGTGTGTGTGTGTGTGTGTGTGTGTGTGTGTGTGTGTGTGTGTGTGTGTGTGTGTGTGTGTGTGTGGGATAGAGCGAGGGTGCGTACAAATACGCACACATACAAGTATATTGCCATATGATCCGGTTTCCTCTCATTTAGATTCTCGTAATTATACGCTTATCAAAACATTTGTACATATACGCGGTGCTCGTATAAATCATCTCTTGCGACAAGGAGAGAGAGATTATTATGAGCGTGACGAAAGCGGACGTTGACGGATTGAGAAGCCGAGCAACCACGCGTTGACAGGGAATCCTTCGTACGCGTATCTTGATCATAACTGTCTCGCGGAACTACCGTATATTGATAACTGATCGTAACGTCACCTTTGTCTGTTCATGTAAATGCATTGCTAACAACCCAAGGCCGCATCCTCGCCGTACAATGTTGCGTTCAAGTTTCTGCATCGTTCAAATCCAACCAAAATTCTTTTTATTCTTCTAAATTCTATTCAATGTATCCATTATTATTATTCCTACGCAAAATATTTTCGTTCTTTGCAGTTGAGCGATTTTTTTTTGTCCTATATATCTGTCGGGAAAATTCGGGCTATTGGACAGAACGAAAAACCTTTATTTTGCATGTCTTTGAATGCAAGAAAAATGTTTTTTTTTAATCTCCTAAATTTCCTTTGACAGATTTGAGCTACGAAAATCAGGCAAATATTTTTCACAAACCTTATTTAGCGATGTACAAACGAAATCTACCAAATATGATTTTCAATAATAATGAAAGTAAGAAAAAAGAATTTCGGTTGCACTCCAACGATGCAAACTTCAATAGCATCGTTTACCAAACTTCAACATCGTCTAAACAGGGCCAAAAAAAAGAAGTGGCACTAAAAAGATGAAGAAGGAGAGAGCGTGACTGAAAGGGATGGAGAGAGAAAGAGAGTGTGTGTGTGTGTGTGTGTGTGAGAGAGAGAGCGAGAGAGAGAGAGAGAAATAAAGAGGAGGATGGCTCTGTATGCTGTTGCTGCTGTACCGGTGAGCAAAACGCAGTGGAGAAAAGTACCTAAACGTCACTATATATATATATATATATATATATATATATATATATATATATATATATATATATATATATATATATGAGAACGGGCCGTGGAGTGTCGCGCGCGCATTTAGATAATGCGTGCTCTCGTGCGTTTTTTTTCTCACTCCCTTTTCCATCCTCTCTCTCTCTCTCTCTCTCACTCTCTGTCGTACGGTTTATTCCTCGCACTCTCGTTCTTTCCTTGCTGCACTCAGCCAGACGTCACTCGTCCATAAAAGCCTTCCGAGGTGTGCGCGAGAGCATCCTTTTATCCTCTTGTAACTTTGGTATTACCGGTATATACCTTCGTTCGTGCAATCGTCCCTTGCGTCTCGTCGTTTTTTTTTTTTTCTTCATTTATCTTTCCCTCTCTCTTGATCTTTCTCTATGTATCTCTCTGCCTCCCTCTCTCTCTCTCTTCTTTCGCGTCATTTTTTCTCCCTTGCACTTAATGTCAGCACCTATCTTCTCCGTTTCTCCACCCTCTCTCACTTTTTTCTGTCTCTCCGGCATCGAAGTCCGTTGCTTGCTGTGCTCGGCGGACGAGTGCCCAAGAAGAGAGCAACGCCGGGGAGATTCGTGAACATGTGCGGAACTATCCAACGTGACACGCGTATACACGAGCGTGTATTGGCGCATAGCCCTGTATAAGTATACGCGCGCATGCACAACAGCCACACGCTCACATATACGCAGTACGCGGATATTCGCTGCACTGAGAGCGCCCATTAACAACCGTAATTGCTCCAAAACGTGTGAAATGCATCACCGTGTGGCGCCGAGCGCGCACGACACTCCGATGAGTACATTTAGTACATATGCGCATCTATGCTATGCGCGTATATGTATCTATATACACGCCGATATACAGGGTGAGGCACATAAAGTGTTACAGAGCAATAGCACTCAAACTATTGATCATATCGAAAAATGTTTCAGACAAAAGTTTCAGTGTTCGAGATGGCCGTCATACTGGACCACCCTATTTTTGTTATCGGTGGAGGCGCTGAAGCTACGTCAAGGTCAACTCCCTTTTTTGAATAGAACCATGTATTTTTTTTTCGATGACATTATTACCGATTTTAAGACGAATTCAGCGACCTACAACACAAGGTCATTCTAGTCATGCAAAGTATGAAAATAGTCGAAAAATCGAAAAATATCGGAATAATCACTTTCAAAGGATCCATTAACCTTGGTTTGGGTCTACCTACAGAAGATACTCGAAGAAAGAATACACCGAGCATGTACCGAATTTACACCACAAATGTTGGCTGAAGTTAGACGGTCTTTTCATCAGCGAATTAAGAAGTGCTTACAAGTCGAGGGTCATCACTTCGAGCATCTTCTGTAGGTAGACCCAAACCAAGGTTAGTGGATCCTTTGAAAGTGATTATTCCGATATTTTTCGATTTTTCGACTATTTTCATACTTTGCGTGACTAGAATGACCTTGTGTTGTAGGTCGTTGAATTCGTCTTAAAATCGGTAATAATGTCAGGCGAAAAAAAATACATGGTTCCATTTAAAAAAGTTGAGTCGACCTTGACGTCGCTTCAGCGCCTCCACCGATAAAAAAAATAGGGTGGTCCAGTATGACGGCCTTCTCGAACACTGAAACTTTTGTCTGAAACATTTTTGGATATGATCAATAGTTTGAGTGCTATTGCTCTGTTAACACTTTGTGTGCCTCACCCTGTATAGGTAAGAGAGAGACGTAGAGGGAGGGCGAGAGGGAGAGAGAGGGATTGATTGATTTAATTTATTATGCCCCAGTACAACTTTCGGGCAAATGAGGGAACATTCGGAGAGCAAATCTTTGTATTACAGTAGACAGGAAGTAGAATAGTAATAATGAAGGAGATGAAAATTGATCGAAATGCAAAATACCAGGCCTGCAAATATGAAACCGGAATTTGCCCATAGATGGCCCTATCTGTCAATGTAGTGACCATCAAGTCATGTCATTGGCGCCATTTGCTTTGATGACATCTGGCAAAGATTTTTAACTCACAACAATACAAGTTTCATACCTCAACATAGTTTGTTATAGCGTTGAACATGTCGAATTTTGTGCCTGGAAATTACTATTTGCGGAAAGCATTAATTTTCTCTTACCATTTGAAGTAAACTGCTGCAGAATCGCATCGAATACTTGTCGAAGCTTACGGTGCGCGTGCTCTTGGTAAATCACAGTGCTTTGAGTGGTTTAAAAAATTCAAAAGCGGCGATTTTTAAGTGATAAACGAAGAACGTGGGAGGCCACCGAAAAAGTTTGAAGACAGCGAATTGCAAGCATTGTTGGATGCTAAAACCTGGCGAAACTGTTAATACTGAACGCTACCAACAACAAATGATTGATTTGAATCAAGCTTTGCGTGAAAAACGACCAGAATATCAAAAAAGGCAACACAATCAACACAATGAGGCGTTTAGTTGGGAAATACTTTCGCACGCGGCTTACTAACCAGACTTGGCTCCGTCCGATTACCACTTATTTGCATCGATGGGACACGCACTTGCTGAGCAGCGTTTCACTTCTTACGAAAATGTACGAAATTGGCTCGATTACTGCTTTGCCTCAAAAGAGCAACAGTTTTTTTGGCGTGGCATCCACAAATTGCCAGACAGGTGGGAAAAATATATAGCTAGCAATAGACAATACTTCGAATAAAATATTTTTCATCATTTTCATATAATAAACGTGTATTATCTATACAAAAGTTCCAGTTTCATATCTACATACCTGGTAATAGCAAGAAAATACCCATTAAGGTCTTATATACACTTGTAGCGGGCGAAGGGACGTGATTTTCTTGATTTTTTTCGACGGGACAATAAATGTTTATTGAAAAACTGTGAATAAAATCGATTAGTACATATTTTCATGTACTTGCACAATTTTTTTTTTCAAAAATATTTCAAAATGGCGGAACTCCAGCTGTCTTCCAGGAGCGCCTTCTTTTGAGCATCAGTTGCGGTGGACATAACTCGAGAACGGTTCATCTGAAATCAGAATTTGAAAAAGATTTCATTAGTATATTGCATTGGCTGGGGCCTGGACAAAGGATTTGTAAAAATTTTGATTTTTTAAAAAATGACGATAATTTTAACAAAAAATTCATTTTTTGAAGTGCTAAATTTTTGGTTTTGTTGTTACAAATTTTTTTTTTTAACAAAATTCAAAATCCTTCGTCCAGACCCTAGCTATTATCCTAATAAATAAGTGGTATAAATTTTGTATGGATCGGATTGATAGTTTTTTTAGTAATCGTGTCCACCGCAAAGGTGTTTCTCAAAAAAGACGATTCTGAGATAATCGCGTTTAAGATTCAAGTATGTTTCTTTTACATTTAAAGTTAATTTATTCATACTAACATGGAGTCGTCGATACCAGGGCCATACAGTAATTCTTCTGCATCCTCTGCAGCCTCTAAAACATCGATTTGATACTGCCTACGAGCCATTCCTCCTTCTCTTGTGGCTGCTTGCGCTTGCTGCTCGGCAAGAGTAACACGCGACTCACGGTTGAAATACATGAAATACACGGTTGAAACTGCGAATCTAATGCTCCGATCTTTATAAAATTTGGTGAGAATATTCTTGAGATATTGTACTTAAAGAATATGCAATAAAAAAATTTTCCATTTTTCCGACCATCACAAGTGTACCATATATAAGGCCTTAACATAGCCTGAAGCAGATAGTGTAAAAAGAAAAAAACGGTGTCGCGAACGAAAAAAGGGCAAAATAAAAACTGTAACAAACCGTAACCGTAACTCGGAATTATAACAATAAAACAGAATGATGAATAATGAGAACAGAATGCAATAATATAAATTAAAGTAAATACGTCGTAGTTCGAAAAAAAACCCTCGGAATGAAAAAGAGGGAGGGAGAGAGAGAGAGAGAGAGAGAGAGAAAGAGAGAGAGAGAGAGAGAGAGAGAGAGAGAGAGAGAGAGAGAGAGAGAGAGAGAGAGAGAGAGAGAGAGAGAGACTGTGTAAGATCTCTGGCGACGGGGCATGTGCCTTCTCTCGCTCTCTCTCTCTCTCTCTCTCTCTCTCTCTCTCTCTCTCTCTCTGCAAAGAGATACATACACGGGACACTTGAGATTAAGAAGCTGGCTTAAGCTAGTAGTCTCGTCACAGTCACGTTGAAAAGTTTATTCTCCACTCAATCGATGGAAGCCTCGAAATATTGCGAAATATCCTTATAATGTAGATTGTACATCTTATCGGGATGTAAAAACTTATGATTATGAAAACGCCTAATATAATGTTTACCTAAGTCTCACTTTTGTATCAGACTATCCATTCCGGCTCCTATTACGTAGATACTCTGCATATACGGATATGCACACACTACTGTATGTAATCTACTTCTAATCTGCTCCAGTTTCTTCATGGCGCTAGCGTCGCAAGACATTGCTTAATTTAAATCGCCATACCTCTGAAACTAGAAGGTCAAAATTCATTATTATCTTTTTTACCCACTTCGATATATGTTCCTCTGTAATTGAGAATTTTTTTTTATCCGTACAAAAGTTTCGAAGTTATGGCGTGAAGTGTGAAATTTTCCACTGCTCCCCATAAGAACACGTGTAAAACCATGAAATCGTTAATTGCCAATATTTCGAAAACGGAACGGTGATTCTTTTTGGAATTTTGCAGGTAATCATTTAA
>CAWVQM010000231.1:0-19138 GCA_963932345.1 Ophion ventricosus | reverse complement strand
AGAGCCCAATAGAGACGAGGATCCAATGCTTGCAAGCCAGGGGTGGAAATGCCAGCCGAGAGAAGCGACGGTGCTCCACGATACACTGTGCAACCTCTCTCGTACTACTCCACATTTTGATCCCTCTCTCTCACTCTCTCTCTCTCTCTCTCTCTCTCTCTCTCTCTCTCTCTCTCTCTCTCTCCCTCTCTCTCTCTCTCTCTCTCTCTCTCTCTCTCTCTCTCTCCTTCTCTTTCTCACTACTCTTGTTCTGTAGCAATATATATTGTAGAATATACTACATAAACAGAGCGCCATACAACCCCCCTTCGAATGCTTTCCGCCGGCAATTCCAGTAGTCACAGCCAGTGCGTGCCACGCGCCCGATTCGCGAGCACGCATTTTGATGGAGCGCCTTCGATTTCGATGTTTATTTTTTTTTTTTTTCTACCTTTCTTTGTTTTCGTTTCGATTGCTTCAGATTGTTAATGTTGTTTATTACGTTTCCTCGACGCATCGACGTTCATTATTATTCCCAAGATGTTGATGTTGTTATTCTCGAGTTGTTATTGTTAACTGATTATAATGAAGGTGTTATTAAAGATTATTTATTGTCGAGTGGCTCTTGTTTATTATTATTCTTTGTCAGGCAGTTTTTTTTCACGTTCATTCTTCGAGAGCTGCTGGCACCGAAAAAAAAATTATTTACGGAATCTAGCGATCACTTTGGGTTGAATATGATGAAACTTCAGATAAGATGTAGTCGAATTTATTGCTATGCACAATGGAGAATTGCAAATGTTTTAGGACACAAAGAGCAAAGGGATATTCAGTACGACGATATATTTGTCTGGCATTTGATCACTTTTTTTTGGGAGAATGTGAAATTGAAGTTGTCGATTAGAAACACTTGGAGTACGCCAGTTTAAGGGGATTTTTTTTTGTTGAAGTTTAATTATGTTGAAGTGGAGAAGTTGAACACGAGGACCTACAACGTTTTCGATTTATTCAATGTAAGGAGTCGCCGCTTTTTTTTTAATAAGATTTTGTCTCGGTAAATTTTTGATGAAATGATCGGAAACGATAATTTCCACACTGTGGGTGATAATTTTGTTTTGCTGTATAAGCGCGAAAACATCACGGAGGAAATGTAATTTTCGAATGGAGGAAATTGTATGATTTAGACTTCGTATTTGTCTCACTTATAGGTGATTAAAATAATGCACCCTTTCATTATTATCGAAGCTTTGATATCACTCTCGAATTATTTATCCATCGTTAATAGAATAAATCATGTATGCGTTACGGGCGAAGAATTTTGTCCGAAGATTGCACTTTTATAGAATTATTGTGATATTTGGATGTTTTGAGTCACGGTGAATTTTAAAGTCAGTAACGAATACGAATTAATTACGATTCGATCATGGAAATCGTGATCGAATATTTCCATATTTTTTTTTCGGTTTTCATGAATATCACCGAAATTTTTCTCAATTATAAAAAAATGTCACTTGAAAATCTCGTTTAAATGCTATTTGAAGGAAACCGATTGAGTCTCACTTTAAAACCATACTGCCCCGATCATAAATAATCGGACGGTAATCTTGGATCCGAAAAATGTTCCTCTCAGACTCGTTGCACCAAAATTCACCACGAGGACCAATCGAAATTTCTCTACATATGAATTATATTTAACCGCGTATTTGGATGAAACTCTGTGAAGACGATGAATTTTTCACTTCCTCGCAAGATCGATTTACTCGTCGTCCACAAAATCGCTTAACCAAAAATAAATTCATAAGCGAGTGCGAGAATCCTCGGTTTTCTCGAAAACCGCGGCACTTGTCACTCAGCGATAAGCCGCAGCTGTCCAATTTTCCTCACTTAATCTTTGCGATCTCTAACGTATACACGAGATTTCGTAAATCGTATATTCAATTTTCGAGTTCACCGACACGTGTCACAAGTGTCTTCGGTAAAATACGCGGAAAACAAAAAGAATCCGCACCCTCGCACTTTTCGTAACGCATATAAATCGTTTTTAACGACGAAAACGAATTATCGTTTTGCATTTCAATATTAATCGTAAAAAAAAGAATCACTCGATGCACAAAATTCGACGCAATCCCTCGGCCAATTCCGATAACTTGGCCCTTTCCAATGTTCACTTCTTCTCTCTGTTCACTTTCGCCTAATTCCTCCATATTAATGTCTTTTTTTTTTCAAATTCAACATAGCACTTCGAATTGCCCATATCTAACACATCGAATAAAATCCCATTAAAAATAAATAAAAAAATGATCCTCACTGGTAATAATAATCCACCCTCGAGCAAGAAATCCTCACGCACTTTTCATACTTACGACATCAATTTATTTCAAAACTGCTTTTTATTTTTAATTATACAATTACAATCCCGCAGACACATCCCCCATACATAAGGCTAGAGCCCATTTGTGAATGCGCAAATCCAACGACACATGAGATTAATTTCTGATAAGGAATGTAAAAGATTGGAAATCCAACGAATTGAAAAAAATTCGCTTCACTATGCACGCGTGTACGTTTGAAGCCGAAAAGGCGCGGTGGGGCAGGAAGGGCGGGGGGGGGGGGGAGATTGGAGTCTCGTGTATGACGACGTGCGCGTAAGCGTGTATGCACGGTGTCACACTCAGCAGCTATGCCTATATATACGTACATCCCCAAATATGTGTGCCTACATACCTACATATGTCTTTATGTAAAAGTGTCAAAAGGGTAAAAGGGTGAGATTCGGAGTTGCGGGTACGCGGGTGATGACCGAGAGTTTCCGTGTGAGTTAATTCGTGAAACAGTACGTATGCATATAATTTCACCCACGCATATATATTTCATATATTAATATGTGCATATGGATAGAACATAACATTAGTAACGAGGCCTACCGAAATTAGTAAAGCTTAGTGTTTGGTAATAGATTGCATTGTCGACATTCATAAATGTGTATTGTGTACAAACGAAAAAAAGTACACATGTAAATACATATCGATATATGTGTACAGATGATGATAAAAAATGGATCAATCACCTCGCGACATCTACTACTAAATTCGCGCGCGCGAGACTGTCGTTCTTCAAAGATCGCCGTGCGTCGTTTGCGTATCGGGGGCGTTCGCGCCTATGAAGCGGCATAAAAAAAAAAAAAACTCCGTGACAGGCCAGAGCGCGGCCGGCCCTCGCGGTTTATAAACACAAAAGGCGCGAGGGGCGTTAGGATGAGATGAGACGCGGCTTCGTTCCTTGTGTGGGGGTGCTTCTCTTGAAGCGGTTGCCGCGCGTTGTGTGGCGCTGCCCCTGGCTCATGGGTGGTGTAACACGCGAGGGGGGTAAGCGAAGAGAGCGAGAAAGAGAGAGAGAGAGAGAGATAGAGAGAGTTCTGTGGAAGGGTGACTTGCTGTGTTTGTGTCGGATGCTACCCGGTAGCGGGTACTTGTTATTGAGATGCCGATCTATGCTGGGTGTAGAGGAGATAGAGGGGGGCGAAAGATAACCGGCAATGGACCAAAAGGCCGATAGAGACGATCAGAGAGAGAGAGAGAGAGAGAGAGAGAGAGAGGGTAGTTGTGGTGGTGGCCCGAGCAACCACCCTGTCTCTTCCTCCCCTTGATTTGCTGCTTTTGCTGCTTTTGCTGCTATGGTGCTCTGTTATCTGCTGGTAGTACTGCTGCTGCTGGCTGCTACTGCTGCTGCGTCTAGTGCAACGCGATAGGGGGTGGTGGCTTTCACGAAAATGGCCTTGCGCGCGGCAATTTGTAGCGCAGGCAATAGTGGGTGGGTAGTAAGCGACGCGTCGTGACGACGACGCCGATCCTAGGCGAGGCTAGAGAACCTACCCCTTTGCAAAACTCGCCTCTCCGTTTCCCCTTTCCCCACCTTGAACGCCCCTCGCGCCGTGTCTCGGCTGTGCAACGATGTTGTCATATCTACATACACGCGGAAGGAGTTTATTTCGAACCCGGTTGTATCTGTGTAACGTTGACCTTCGGCACATCTGGCTGCCTTAACGGCTCTCAATTTTCATACGAAAAGTTGATTTTGGATACGGGCCTGGACAATTGTACAAAAAATTCTTCGAAAAAAGCGTGATTTTGCAAGCTTGTCGATGTAACCTTGAGTATAGGGACGATCCGTTAACTATGTGGGAGGTCCTCGAAGTCGAATATCGTAATTTCCGCATGTACGTATACGTACATATTTATAAGTATATATATGCGATGCAACATGCCGTTGGTTGCTTTGCGATCCAGTGGAGGTGGAAATGCTGATGAGCTAGGTGGATGTAGCTATGTACGGTGCCCGAGCGCAAGTCGGGAAGGGGTTGGTTTTGAGAATACGCGGATGGCCAGGTAGGAGGCGCGCTCTACGACCCACTCGAGAGATAACGACAACGACTGAGAGGGAGAGTGCACCCGATAAGGGTGCAGAGGGTGAGTCGGGGTGTGCATATAGAAGCTTCGGGGCGAGGACCAACAAGACGGACCCCGCCCCGACCACGCCGACGCAGCCTCGCTGCAACGATATAGATGCTGCGAAGATAGTCTCTGCATCGCCGAGAGCAAGAGAGACGGAGATACACCAAACAGACCGCCTGTAAGATGCGCGCGCGATACACAAGTGGGTCGTGGGCTCCGTAACCAAAAGCGTTTTTTTACCCCATCGTGTCTTTGAGGCAAGAAAATAATTTTCCTTCATTTTTTTCTCGTCGTTTTGGAAAATCCTCGATGACGATGACGACGACGCAAAATTACGCGAATCCACTTTTAGCCATGAACTTACGATCTACGTGGTCTTTTTCTTTCTCCCGTGAGCAAGCTTACTCCAACGAAGTATTCCACTTTGGCCGTTCTTACGGTGAGTGAGTACATATATATATATATATATACATATATATATATTTATATATACATTGTATAAATTATATACATGTATATAAATATACGTATGTATATATATGTATATATAGAAATGGATAATTAGCACGAATAATTTTAGAGGATGCGCACGTGGGAATAATCACTTTGGCGGAAAGATTCATCTACCGATAACGTTGCGAGCGACTAATGAGTAAAACGTATCGAGAGTACGCGATGTACAAGAGCGATCGCCCACGCGCGAGCACCGAGCTCCGGTTGTGTTCTGTTTTCCTCCTTAGAGCCGTTAAAACAATAATGCAATATTTAGCCATATAGTACACACAGCACGATGGTAGGGGACCCGGCGAAAGAGAAACAGAGAGAGAGAGAGAGAGAGAAAAAGAGAGAGAGAGAGAGAGAGAGAGAGAGAGAGAGAGAGAGAGAGAGAGAGAGAGAGAGAGAGAGAGAGAGAGAGAGAGAGAGAGAGAGAGAGAGAGAGAGAGAGAGAGAGAGAGAGAGAGAGAGAAAGAGAGAGACAGACAGAGAGACAGAGAGAGAGACAGAGAGAGAGAGAGAGAGAGAGAGAGAGAGCGAGCGAGAAAAGGCAACGAGAGAAGAGGGAGTAAAAGGGGTGCCTATCTGCGAGGAGAGCTCGGATGAGTGGGAAATACGTGCGGACCCGAGAGAGCGAGAGAGAGAGAGAGAGAAGAGTACCAACAGTTATGTACAGCAGAGATAGAGGAGTTATAACTGTGTACAGTGAATGCTTGGAGGATCAGAAAGAGGGGGAAGAAACACGAGGGTTTCGCTAAGGGTGGAGGGAGGCTTATCCAACTTCCCCTACTTCAAGCCCCTTTTCCCGAGTCCCCCTCTATTCCTGCCATCCCCTTAACCCTCGAGTATATATTTCTCTCTCTTTTTCGCCCGATGCATTCTCCCATACTCCCACATTCGTACATTGACGTATATACAGTATAATGGATATATATATATATATATATGCACATGCTTGTGTCTCGGCGTTTTCTCTTTCTCGCGTACTTTGCTACGCTCAGGCGCGTTGGCGTTTGCTCGAATAAGCGACAGCCCGATACCGTTGAGCACCGAGAGCAACGGAGAAACGACGATATTCAGTTAGGGTTGGTTAGTAGTCCCTCTGTCGGTGGTGGGAGAGACCTTTGGAGGGGATGAAAAACACCGAGAGGCGGCGCGCACCTACTCGGAAGACTCTAGCCAGGAGGCAGGGGAGGCAAAGTTGTATATGTATAGATGCACATCGTAGTGTAGATGCGACGGTACGAATCGGCAAAGGGGTCTCTCGGACCTTGGAAACAAGGGAAAGGGACGACGAGGGATTTTTGTCGGGGTGCCTCGCAGAACGCCGAATTACTTCGATGTCTGACTCCACGCGGGGAGCATCTACTTATCATCGGCTACGCCTGGAATGACGACAGAAACGCCTTTCGTCTTCGGTACAACTGATCGTGCAAGATCTTTTTTTTTTATCTGTCTGCTGGACTGGCTAAATGGAATGAGGGATTTTGTTGAATCTAAAAATGTCTTTGAGTTTTTGAGTGGAATGCTGATGAGTACTGAGCTTACGTCCGTTTTCTTAGTGGATGGCGGTTTCGAAATTGAGTTAGGATTCAGATTGGGCCCGCGTCCTGCACCTTGAACTCGCGGCCACGCTCTCGAATTAAATGTTGTTGAAGTTGCATAATTTTTTTTTCAAGTTCGTAATTTTTGATAATAAACTATTTCCTTTATGTATTTGGTGTACAAAAAACACGTATCAGCCATGTACGTGTCCCGGGACTCACCCGTAGGAGGGGGTGGAACCTAAGAAAAATCGTATCTACGAATGTACGTAGATTGCACATCTACTTTTTCGACGTTTAGATGAAGGAGCTCAAAAAAACTGGCCCATGACAAAATTAGACGTTTTTCGAGAAACGGAACTCACCCTTATGAGAGGGTGAAACCTAAAAAAAAATCGTATCTACGAATGTACGTGGATTGCATATTTACTTTTTCGACATTTAGATGAAGGAGCTCAAAAAAACTGGCCCATAAAATAATTTCGCGAAAATAAAGAGCCTGGTGCAACATTGGATTCGAATTGATTGCTTTTGAAGCTACTGAGATCGGATCCGATTTTACATTATGGAAGTTTAAAATTGCGGATTTTAATGCAAATAAACATTTGATGGCCGAATAACCATTCATCATTTTGGATTTACCACACAGCAAGTTAAAATTCAACGAAGACGTAACTTCGACATACGTACAACTATATGAGCCAGCTGATTTTTTTTAGGTCTAATTTTAATAAACTGGTCTGTATTTGTGCGCCATAGTGCTGTAATAATTGCTAAGCTCTAGAATCGGTGTTCTGGCTTGAGTTTTTTCTCAATTCAGCTGGCGAATTTATTGTCATCCACGCAATCACGTTTGAGTCCTTGGGCTCCAATTTTTCAGAGCTGCATTTCCAGCATGGGATTTACTGTTTTTCATTAATACTCGAGATACTCAGCCTCAAGTTTATATTTTCTTCGTATTTATTTGTAGTTAAGATTTTCTCGCAAAAGACGCAGAGTTGATGGATACCAGAGGTGAAGAATAGTAATGGTCAGGCCTGGACTACTATATATTTTCCCAATTGCGTCGACAATTTACAGGCTATCCGAAAATAGGAATTATAGTCATTTGCAACCGAGTTTTGCTACTCGAGCGCAAGATTAATACACTAATTCACGAATGGCCGTTGCAACGAGTGCTGAAAAATGGTACATGGTGTGTTACGAGTAATACTTCACGTGCGTTGAATTTCGCTGGTGCACTGTTCCGTAGTTAGATGTCTAGGTGTGTAGCAGGTGGGGGAGAGGGGTTGGTAGCAAAAGTGGTGGTTTCTACCCCTGTGGACTGGATCTAGCCGGGAGACACACCTCCCTCTCCACAACATCAGCCTCCCGGCGGTGTCGCACCCTGGGAATCCCCGTAAGGAATCGCGAGGCCGAGGCTTCTCATCCGGCCTGTAGAGTGTGACTCTGCCAGAGGCGTTGGCCAATGAGAAACCGCCCCCCACCTTGCTCAGAGGGCACCGAGACAATTCAAATGCTGCCCAATAACAAACGTCTTTTGTTGTTATACGGCAAACTTATCTCTTTTTTTTCCTTCCGCGTTTCTTTCTCGCATCTTCGCGCTTGCATAAACTTCGCCCGCCCTCGCGAACAGTCCGTTTCTCTCTCGCGCTCGCAGCTTCGTGCAAAATCTACCCCTTTCGCCAAAGTCTCGATGTTTTCTTGTGCTTTTTTCCCTCGCTTCTGTCTTCCGCTCTCTCTCTCTCTCTTGCCTTGGATCTTCAAGCCTTGGCTCTCTCTCGTGGTCCAGCTGCGCTCCTCTGTTTCCCTCCCCGTGAGAAACTTCCGTAACCCCCGCTTCTTTTGATTTTACTTTTTTTTTGTTCTACCTCATTTCGTTACCGTCTCCCTCTACGTCTCGCCCTTCTGCTGATTCGTGCTTCACTCTTACTATTTTTTTTTTTACTTCGCTTTCCCGCCTTCACTACCGACGTCCATTCCCTTGCCTTCTTCCAACCCCTCTCCGAAATCACGAGAAGCGTCAACATATTAAAATGGGAGAGGGAGGGGGGTGCGCTGACTCCGCTTTTCCCCCCATCATGCCCTTATCAATCTCCATCTTACTTGGATTTCGGGTTATTCTTGTTTGTAATCCTTTTTCTGCCTCCTTCTCTTTCCCTCTCTCTCTCTCTCTCTCTCTCTCTCTCTCTCACTCTCTCTCTCGGTACTATCAGCATTCTCGCTCGCTTCGGATCTCTATCTCTCGTTCTATAGGTTCTGTATCTGGATAATCGGGAATGGTCCTTCTATACACTAGGATGTAAAAGTAACTCAAATTGCGTTTTAGTTTTGCGCAAATGAATCGCCGTAAGAAAAAATCAAGGCGCAAGTCAGGGCGCGGCTAGGCGATCACCGATCTGAGTATTGGCCCAGGCCGATGCCGTTCGCCATGATGGTGCATCGGACCACTTCAAGACTACTTCATAGTTCGTTGAATAATTCATTCTGTTGAAAATTAATTCAGGCGGAAATTGCGATCCGAAAAAAATATCGGAGAATTTCTCGTTGCTCGGACAAAAAAAAATCTATGCCACGTTTTCTTTTTCAATAATCAGTGAATTCGAAACGGCCAAACGTTCCTTAACTCGTCTCATTAATTTATGCACGAGTCTAGAATTATTCTCAAACTCCGATATTGCATTTTCCTTCATTACATTCGCGGGGTTCGTTAACGATCGACCGTTGACTTTGTTAATCCGGATAATACACAGCAATCGTTTCATCGAATATTCGCGCGAGAACAAGAATAACCTTTATTTATTGAATTAGTGTATTGCGAACGATTACATCAGCGGGAAAAAAATTATCGACTAGAAGAGGAAAATTATCAGAGAGGGAGGAAAGTTATGAGTCGATGAATGAGAAGGAGGGGATTGAACGTCAGTGAGATTTGCGACGAAGGACGTCGGTGGAGTGATGCGGAAGGTGAGGGCTCTCGATAAATACGTGTATATATATATATATATATATATATATATATATATATTTAACAAGCTTGGAAAAGAAAGAAAGGAGCGTAATTGACAAAGTTGTACTGGTAGTAAGGAGACTATATCTTGCTCTCACGCACACTTGCTCTCTCTCGCTCTCGAACTGGTTCTCGTCGGATAGAATGAATAAATATTCATTGACGTCTTCATCAAGACTTTTATGACTCGTCGTCACGACGGTGAGGTCGCCTCACTGCGTAGGGCACCTCTCTCGCTCTCTTTCTCTCTCTCTCTCTCTCTCTCTCTCTCTCTCTCTCTCTCTCTCTCTCTCCCTCTCTCTCTCTCTCTCTCTCTCTCTCTCTCTCTCCCTCTCTCTCTCTCTCTCTCTCTCTCTCTCTCTCTTTCGCTATATATATATATATATAAAAGAGAAATCTAGTTGTGTGATATATATGTATCTAGTACAACTCCAGATTTTCCTTATACGTTATATTAACAACGACTATTAGCGAGAAGAAGAGCGTAGAGCGACTCTGTAGAATTTATCAGGTAAACTCACACGGGTCATGCCCTTTTGCTTGCCAGCGAGCGTATTATTCTATGTATATATGTATATATATGTCCTTTGCTTCTGGCTTCCCGGCCGTTGAGTTCTCCGGGTTAAGCACGGGCTCGTTCAGGATACCTCCTTCGAGTTGCTCCGCGTGTGCAGTCGAAGCTAAAAATAAAACATCTTTCCACTCTTCTTGCTCTTTTACTTACGAAGTTGAAAAAACCAATGAGAACTTGAAGAAAAAGGGAAAAATCGTTTCCATTTTGAAATCTTTCTGTTACGATAAGGTTTTGTGAAATCGATATGTACTGGTTTGAAGTGCAAGCTGGTTGATATTGCCCATGATGTGCGGTTTGCAGCCGAATGAAAATACACAAATAGTTTGAATAACAAGTATAGAAAGGTGCATGGAAAATATATGATTTGTGAAAAAAGATGACGATGTGATAGTGATTTATAAGATTGCACAGTGTACTTTAATAATTGATTTATATGACGTTGAAGTTTGCATCGTTGGAGTGCAACGATAGATCTTTTTGAATTTTTTCATTTCTTCATTTTTATTACAATCTATAATTTTTTGTTATATACTAAGATCATGAATCGCTTCTGAGAATAAGAAAATACCCTTTGAGGGATTTTCGTATCCTAAATCGGCGAAAAAAACGTGAACAATAGAAGAACAATTGACTTTCGATGCATTCCAACAATGCGAACTTCAACATCATTTATTTATTGGGTTTATGTATAACACCGTAGCGATAATCGAGTGAATTTCAAACGCAAAATATTTACCAAAAAAAAGCGATTTCAATCAAATAAATATGTTCTATTCTGTTAATGACTTTCTGCCATCGCTCCACGAGCTTTATTATTCCTCTTTTGTAGGAGTTCTGAGATCTTTGGGCAAATATGCCACCCAAATAGTTTTTGAGAACGTCCAGAGAACTGAAGGTTTTATTTTTCAAATTGTTCTGTAGCATGGAACAAGTGATAGTATGAAGATGCAAGGACCGGACTATACGGTAGGTGCACCAAAACATCCCACCCAAACCGCAATAAATTTTGCCGGGTCATCAGAGAAACGTGTTGTCTAGCGTTGTCCTGGTGGAACACAAAGCCCTTTCTGTTCGCCAATTCAGACCGCTTCTAATCGATCGCCCGCTTCAATTTGGCCAGTTGTGAGCAGTACTTGGTCGAATCAATCGTTTTGTTGAGTGGCAGCAGCTCATAATAGACGATTCCTTTTCCAATCCCACCACATACCGAGCATGACCGTCTTCGGGTGTAATCCAGCCTTTGCGACTGTCTGAGCAGCCTCCCTGAGCTCCAACCATGATCTTTTTCGACTGACATTATTGTAGACAATCCAATTTTCATCGCAAGTAATCATTCGCTTTCAAAATGGTTCGTTTTGATGGCGTTTGAGCAATACATCGCAAGCTGAAATTCGGTCCATTAAATTATTTTCACTTCGTGCGGCATTCAAATATCAACCTTGTTTACTATCCCAAGCTTCCGTAACTGTCTTGAAACAGTTGATTGGTCAATGTTGAGATTATGTCCAATCTCTGTAGTCGTGAAATGTCTGTCGGAGTCGATTAAAGCCCTGATTTTATCGACATCAGTAATGATTGGCCGACCGGAGCGAGGAGCATCTTAGAGATCAAAATCTCCGCAACGAAATTTCGCAACCACTTCCGACACACACTTTCGCTTACGGAATTCTTCCTGTACACGGCGCATATCTTTTTGTGAGTTTCCGACGCGTTTTTGCCTTTTCGGAAATAAAAAAGGCGAAATGCAACGAAAATACACGTTTTTTCCTTCCATGTTCAAAATATAATTAAACTTATCCAATAAATCACGGATCTCGATGGATATTTTTTTTAAATTTCGGCACAAGTTTCAGCTTTCACTTAATATATGATACTTCACGTGGTTGACGTATGTGCGAACGATATGTGCTGGAATTTCGCTACGGAATTATGCATAGAATCAATATTTTTTATCGGTTTTCTACCATGTGAGGATGATTCACAAAATTGCATAGTAAGCTTTAATTATTTATTTTTATTTTTCATCGGTTCACTTCGTATTAAAACTTTAAAACATCTGGAATCGATCGGGATCTGATATTTTTTCAGTCGTTGAGATTTATATTGTTCGGGCGCACCAAAAGAGCATTCGATTCTTGATCACGGATCTCTTGGAGGGAAGCACAAACTGTAAAAAAGCACACTTTCTAGATGGGGTACATATAAAATAAAACGTAAAAAGTTGTGCATGGGAGACCAGTGAGCAAATTGAGATTTGCCTGTCCTCGGATAGTATATATATATATATATATATATATATATATATATACAGTAGAGCATCGATTATCCGAGTCAATTGGGGCCGGGCGCCTTTCGGATAATCGAAAATCCGGATAAATGAACAGCAATATTCCGTGGGCGAAAAAAACGTTGATTCTTTCATATGATAAAAATATATATATTTTAAAATACAATGAACATTAATATGTTAATAATGCAAGTACATTTTTGGTGAATTGCAAATAACCATTGTATCATTTAATGATATAGAACGAAGTTAAATGTGTACTTAAAAATAATGAACATTCGTACATCTTTGAGTTCTTATCTATATATTTTTGAAAAAGTCAACGATTTTCTTCTGCTTCACAACGGAAGCTCGTTCCTTTGCTGTCAAATCTCGCAATCGTTTTAGAAGGAGAAGTTGCATTGAACAACATTCAGGCTGCGTTTCGTACCACTCTATTGCCGTAATATATAGGGCGTAATCGTTCGAATAACTGAGCATTCGGATAAACAAAATTATTGTGTAGATAATTGATATTTTGGATAAACCAAATTGCCATTCGGATAATTGACGTTTCGGATAAATGACGTTCGGATAATCGACGCTCTACCTTATATATACACGTACATAAGGAAAAAGACTACTTTGAACTCGGTATACCTATTCAACAATAACCTATGGTTATAAATACATCTGGATCTTTTGAGGACAGTCCATACATTTTTTTTTAAAACGGATCATTGACCTTGAGGGCAGGACGGTCTATGAAGTGACCTTTGTATAAATACGCAATCCCATTTGTCCAAGGGTGATTTTGAAGCCATTGGGGATCATCTAATGTTGAGTATATGGACAATTTGCATACTACGAGGACGGTTCTCGAAGTCAAATATCTTCACAATCACCTTTTCCCAGATATACATCTAGAGAGACGGAACGTTGGCAAAATTGAAATTTCTTCAGTCGAGTGGCGACGCAGCAACTCATAAAAAGTTTAAACGTTTCACTCGCTGCGCGAGTGTTGCTACGGATTTCTCTTTCTCCCTTATTCCTTTTTTCTTCATCGTTTCTTTTTTTTTTTCAATATAAACTCCACTCTCTTTCTCTTGCGGCTGGCTTCTTCTCACCCGACGCCTTGCCGATTGACTTGATTCTCCGAACCCCTCAACTATACACAAGTGTCGGGAAATCTAACCCCCTCACCTCCCTCTCCATTTCGCTCCGCAACCCCGCGAAGCAACCGGGCTTTTGGAATATTCACCCCCCACGCGCCCTCGTTTCTTTCCTGCTTCATGAAGGTGAATACGACCGACAACTTCTGGCCTCCGACGAGAAATTTGGAGCTTACTTCGCCGTGTTCAACCTCGCTGCTCGGATAATACGGTACCTAATATATATATATATATCTATATATTTATGCGTGTACTGCGTGCATATAAACCGTAAAAGTGACTGAGGAATAAATAAAAGACAGTCATGGAGAAACAGATAAAAAGTGGAAACGAAACCCGCTTGATCTCTCCGAATAAGCTGTGTCGTATAATTCTCCTTGACTAATTGTAAAAAGCTCATTTGCATTCCCATGAATAGTATGATCACCGGTACTTTTTTTTTACGTTCCTTTGTATGTCTTTGCGGGCTTTTACGACCCCATCCCACTTTTATCCCACATTTGACACTTCACTAATTCTAGTTCTTCAGAAATCCTCCTGGAGTCCACAGCCTTTCTTTTTCACCGCACAACTGTATGACATTTTCACAATGGCAAGGAGAAACTGTGACCTGTTGAGAAGTCATCGTGAAACAAAACGTCACTATTTTGTCGGTAGGTTAGTGCAATCTTTTTACGTTGCAGAAACAAAAATATCCGAAAAACTTGCCAGATTGTCAGAAAGAAAAAATATTTTTCAATAAAAGTAAAATATTTTTTCGAAGAGTTTATTTTCCATGCGCATAGGCATTCAACGGCGAGTATTTTTTCACCTCTCGAACGATGGGATGGAGAAACAGGTCCGTAACTATTTTTTTCTATATGTTCAAGAGGCGGCGCTGTGGCGCCAAATAATTAACAAGAATTCTTAGTCATTGCTGCGCACTGCTATATTGAGTAAGGTAGGTTTTGTCAAATTTTGATTCGACGTCGCGCGAAAACTCGATCAATCAAGAATCTAATACAATTTTGCGAATGCAAAGCTATTTTTTGTAAAATAAGCGATAAATGCGCTGAAACCCAATTTCCTCTGATGTTGAAGCCTCTTAGCTTCCTGCGCAACGAATACTATAACATCGAATATCAGAAGATACAGTCGTGTGGCTGCTGAAAAAAAAAGAAATCTGTATCACGGCTTTACACGATGCAGATTTCAATAAGAACAAAACTCTAAGAAATTCCAATATACATTTGCTAAAGAGAAAACATGAACATTCCAATTCTATATGACGTGGCATGAAAATTTCGTTTCTAATGCGTAATATTCATTATTAGAATTATTAGCGATGAGTATAAATATATTTTCGTTCGCAACTGTGTTTGTAATTTTTTTTTCCGGCGGGAAAGGTTTTATTAGTGTTTCGCTACGCTTGTATGTAAATTGAACGGTTTATATGTGTATATGTATGTGGCTGAGAGAAGCACGATAATTCGGTTGGACGGTAAGAGGAGTGATAGGCATACAAGCGTCGGCAAGAAGGGGGGTATAAACGGAATGATGGAAGCAGAGCTGACTCCTGTTTGCCGATATGCTGATGTAATTATTATATTGGCCCGCGCTTGGTCCAAAAGATGGGAATGGCGAATGGAGAACAAGGTAGAGAAGGACGAAGAGAGTGAGAAGGATATCAACATAAAGAGAGTGAGAGAGAAGGTGAACGAGCAAAGAGCTTCTTATTATTTGCTACGTTAATGCGCAGCTGTTCGTTAGCTCTCGACCGGCAATTCTGTCTAGACACCCACGCAAGGGAATTTTCTTCTACGTAGCTTGTTCTCATCTCGCTCCCAAAGCCGCATTCCCATCCCCGTAGTGGCAAACAAATGTCCAAACCAACGTAATCCCTCAGAATTTCCATTCAAAGGGAAAAATGCACTCTCGTCGATTAGAGAAGGAAACACGAGGCGAAATCCGAACGCTACTCCACCATTTTTACCTAATGCTGACAATTATCTCGAAATTATATGCGTACTTCGGATCCAAATGACCGGAGGTACCGAATGACGATGAAGAAAGTCTTCCAGTATCTTCGAGTCCTCGTTCCGTTTCAAATACGAAATTACGATGGGTCCGGGTGACATCTCGGGAAGGGGTTTGAAAGTGTGTACCCTGGGGATGAAGTTGTCACAGTCGATATCTTGTCCGCTCCCCGTTTTACGGAACGTTATATACATTTGCAATAAATGAGGAAGGGGGTAAGAAGTATTGGGTATGGACGTGCACGCGTTGGACGTGCACCGGCAAGGCAGAGGCTGCAAGGGTATGAGAAACGGTCAGGGGAGTGGGAGAAGAAGAAGAAGAAGCATTGGGACCACGAGGCGTCACGAGAAGGTGGGCTGCCGGAAGTGAAAAGAGACTGCAGTGATGAGAGCGAGAGAGACCGAGGGGGACGAAACGAACGAGATTGAGAGGGAGAGAGGAGTGAAACAGGGTAGACCGGAAAGCGAGATGAGAACGAGCGCGAGTGCGCGGGAGAAATTGAGAGAGAGAGAGAGAGAGAGAGAGAGGGGAAGAGTAGCTGGGGGTACATTGCGAGGGGGCATGATTAGCATTACACTCTGAGCCTCGATGATCAATAGTGGAAACGTCGCTCCCTTCATTCTCATTCTCTCGCTGTGTTAGCCTTATCTCCCTCCCTCTGGGCAAGCGAGCAAACCAGAAGCAAAAGCAGGCGCATACACCCCCCCCCCCGGTCCGGATCCATCCTTGCGCGTCACCATCCTCTCCCAACCCCGGGCCACTGTGGGTCTCTTTCTCTTCGTCTCGCTTCTCGTTGTATCCACTAGGGACCCTAGCTCTTTCTCTCTCTTTTTTGTCTCCTGGCATTGGATATGCGCGAATGTCTCATCCCTCTCTCTCCCCTTTCCTCGTCCTTTCTGCACTACAGCATCTCCTTCCTATTGCTTCTATCCACTATATACGTGCTCTTCCTCTTCGGCTCACTGTCCTTGCTCTTGCACAATCCCTCGCATCACCTACACTCAACGGCGCTTTTTGTCTTGCTAGTCATTCTAGCAATTCTTCTCTCTCTTTCGCACTTTCATTCGCTTTATCTTCGTAACTTTCGGCTCCTATCTCTCAAGCAATTCTTTCACTTTAGGAACGCCTTAATTTTGGTCACTTGATTCAAGCTCGAAGTCCCGACACGCGTGACTCAGCTGTGATTCACTCTTTACGGCTTAGGAGTCAGAAGCGCTCAATTGATTCAAGTTGCTGCATGGATGCAGCTTTTCAACTGTGACTGGATTGGAATGACCTCCATGGTTCACTTCGAAAAGAAAATTCGTACTCGAAAAACGAAGACGTTGCATCTTCGGTACAAATTAGAAGCTAGTGAGGCTCTGCGCAATATTACGATGTAGGATCTAGGGGTCGATCAATCATTGGAGCCACGGAGGGTAAGCGAGAAGAACGAACTGGACGCCCAAATAACCGTATAACATTGACAGTAGCAGTGGCTCGAGTAGGCAATTCGCCACGGTATTTATTGCCAACACTTCGAGGGTAAGCGCGAAGAAGAAAAAAAAGTGCAGAACCAGCGAGATTATGTACATCTATGTATGTCCTATGGAGAAGGCCACCGGAAGTGTATGGGTCTGCCTTCGGGGCAGAGCCAGAAGAGTGTATGAGAATGGCGAAGGGGGATATCTGCACGTATACTTAGATGTATCGGCGGACAGGAGGGCGGAGACGAAGAGTGAGAGAGGAAGGGAAATTGAATGGAGCGAGAGGTAGGTGAGCTGTGAATTCCGCTAGAGCCTCCAAACGCAATGACGACGTTCTTGTCGCCACACATTGGAAGAACATCGCCAATGTAAGTAGCCAGCGTTCCGTCGGCCAGCTCGATATCTATATCAGTATATTTTCAGAAAGGCCAAAAGTTTTATTAGACGATGCCATCAGGCGGCATATATTAACCATGCCCGCACCTCCACCATATCCCTACCTCAATATCGGTAAGGTCTCCCGTACCTTCCGGTTCTAGAATTATGTAGGCGGATGATGCGATGGTGGCCGCGTGCAAGCGTAATTTCCACTTTCGAGCCGACCATCCGCCCAAGAAGAAGATCCATACACAGGCTCGCACTCCTGAAGATGCGAGAACCGCCAGGTTTCTGGATTCGAAAACGCGATATAAGATAGAGAGTGGGTTGTAGTCCACTCACCTGGAAAGCGCTTGCATTGATTTCAGTGAACCGGGTATGCAAAATCTTTCTCGTTGGCTCATGCAAAAGTGTTCGAAAGGGATGAAGGCAGCTAGGGTGTTTATCGATGTTGATGCTCTGGTATCGATGTAGATTCTGTGGTGGTTGCATATACCCGAAGGTATATGGATAGTTTTGGGTTCATCGTGGGACTTGCCCACCCGGGAATAATTTGCTCTAAGTTTTCATTTCTAGCTGTAGAAACCTTTTCCATCGGTCGGTAGAAAGTTTATTCAGGACGCTGATGGAAAAGCCACGGTCATTCAAAATGGAGCCGGCACGACAGAGCTTTCCCTTAGACTAGAACGAATATAAGGCTGTGAGAAAGAAAACAAAGACGCTATTTATTATTCTATTAACGATCCCGGTGCTGGTGGAAGTGTGCGGACTGTAGAAATTGGAGAATGCTCTTTTAGATGTGGACGGCCGTCGGTGATCGTAGGTCGGCAAAAACAGGATGGAACTACACCTCCCGCCTCGATTCCCCCTGCGGGCTTTTCTTTGCACTGCACCTGTCGGCGGGTACCTTTTTCTCTTGGACCACTCGCCGAAGCTCGTGGAGCCAACACAAAACGTAAGAGAAATAAAGGGCGGGGAAGAGGATCTCTCGGGCCGATAACGGAATAGGAAGAAGAACGGAGAGACGGAACGCCAACGAGCAGAGACAGTTTGTTGACTGGCTAAATATTGGATGGCAACGGCAAATATTCACTTGAACTATGTCGAAGCTATATGGATGAGTGTGAGAATGGTGGAGGACCATATCTCTCTCTCTCTCTCTCTCTCTCTCTCTCTCGCTTTCTCCGCATCTCCGCGCCTTATTACTCACCCACTCATGCTGGTTCTCTCCGTACATGTCTTGTGGTATTCATTTCCATCCCCAACGAATTCCCGGCTGCGAAGCAACTCGCGCGACCTGTCGGTTAGACGACCATGAAGCGAGCTTGTCTACTTGATTGTAATAGTGTTGCGTTATGGTAGCGAACAAGCGCGTTCATAACAGGAGGAGACTATGAGAGGGAGAATTGTGGACTCAGCAACCTCGGATTATGTGGTTATCTCTTCGGGCGTGTATCCCTTCGATCGAGAACCCATTGGACAGGAAATTGTGATTAATTTATAACTGGACTCTGTGAGATATAAAAGTAATTGGAGAGAAGAGGAAGTACATTAACCTAAGCTTCGAATACTATTTTAAATGGTACATCAATCTCGATCTTTCAGTTTACTCTGATCGCTTTGCCATAAAAGCATATCCATTATCCTTAACGATAATTGTCCGATGACGATGGCCAGGTTGGAAATGTCAAATAATTCACCGGATGGTTTATAGGGAGAAGCAAAACGGTCAACCATCACTCTGCGCACTTGTACCGTGTTCTCTCTATCCCTCGCTTTCTCTCTCT
>CAWVQM010000230.1:0-24747 GCA_963932345.1 Ophion ventricosus | reverse complement strand
TATATATATATATATATATATATATATATATATATATCGTCAATAAATAGATATCCATTCGATAGCACTTTTTGATACCGTTTAGATATCGTTTTGTCAACTTTATGGATGCCTTGTGGACAACATTTAGATGCCCATAGCATCTTGGCATTCTCATGCCTTTAAGAGGATATCATTCGGATATATCGATTTGATAACTTTACGCTAACGTATCGATGACCGATAAAAATTAACCTCTGGTTGTCAATTTGTGAACCATTAAAAGTTGCCGTATAGTTAACTAATTGTATACAAATAAGTTATCCGCGAAGCGGTCATTAGTGACACTATTTGTAATACAAAATGGCATCTTTTTGGACAATCAAAAAATTATCCATATTCGTTTCGGGATATCTTTCGGATACCATATGGATAACATTTTGCTACCTGGGTCGCGATCGTTTTCCTACTTTTTTCAGCCACCGAATCTGATTCATTTACTTCCGATCCTGGACTTTCGGTGCCAGATAGAGGAGTTTCGGATGGAACTAAAAGGAATATCGAATCAATTGACATTAATATTGGATAATAGACAATCAACCGTAAAATATACATTATTGATTTTTTCGTACTTTTAAACGAAAACTTTCATTTTAATTGTCATTATTATTAAATTGTTCAATTTTTTATTATTAATTTATTTATTACTATTTTATTAATTCTTGTTATTATTATTTATTAATTGATATTATATTTTTGAATTGCTTCATTTTTTTATTGTTATTATCGAAATTGTTCAGTTACAATATTCTATTTTATATCGTTAGTATTTTAATGGTTATTTAAAAAAATATTATTTACGTAGAAATTGAGTTCTGTTAAAAAAAATGTATTGTTATTATTCTAATTGTTATTTATTAAAATTGTTATTTTTTTAGAATCGTAAGTATTTCAATATTTTTATGAATAATATTGTTAAAAAAAATTTTAATTACTATGCATGTAATCGTTATTCGTTCCCCGTTGGGTTACAAAGGACTCCCGTTTCAATCTTCTTTGCATCCATTCTTAACCTACTTATCCTAATTAAACCTACTCCGCCACGCTCCCGCTCTCCGCCGCCTCCTCCACTCCGCCTTATTTTATTTAACCTATTTACAGCCGGATATTTCTTACATCTACTCCTCTCTCCTCTCTACGTCGCTCCGACTCCCGTTTCCGTCTTTCACTCCATTCCTCTTTCATTCCGTTCTTCCTCTCCTTCTCTCCTCCCTATTGCCCTTTCCCTCTCTCTTCTCCATTCCTTCAGCTCTTTCATCCAGGCCTCTCCCCCTCCCTCCTCGTCCAGTATATCCCTTACCCTCTCCTCTATTCCTCTTTCCTCTCCGCTCCCCCCTCCACACCTGTCCAGCACGTGTTCCCAAGATTCTACCTCTTCCCCAGATATCCTGCACTTTCTGTCTTCCTCCGCCTCCCAGTATCTGCCTTCTTTCATCTCATTTCCCATCCTAAATCTCGCTACTCTCTTGCATCTCTCTTCTCCCCATCCTACCTTCAGATACCCTGGGATCTCTCTCGCTATTATTTCCTTGTACCATCTGTTATACCTCGATTCTCTTATCTTTTCCCACCTCTCCCTTTCCTGGTTCTCCCTGTCCTCCTTCTCCTTCCTTTCATACCCCGAATTTTCTCGATCCTGACTCCCCTCTTCCGCCCCCCCCCGAACTTCCTAAACTCTTCCCTGCCTTTCTCCCAATTCGCTCTTCCCTGCACTCCCCTTCCCTCTCTTTCCCTGATTTCGCCCCAACACCTCCTTGCACACTCACTCCCTCCTCCCTTTCTTAGCTTTTCCTCAAAGTTCCATGCTCTCCTGCCTGCCCTGGTTCTTATTTTGTCCCTCTTCATTTCCTCCCTCACCATGTATCCCGATGTTCTCCAATCTAGCACCAGTACCCATCTTAAATATCTTTCCTGTACCCCTTCCATTGCCGCTCTCCCTTCCCACCCTCAAATTTCTGCCCCGTACCCTATGACCGTCCAAACCAGCGTATCGAAAAGCCACAACCTTCTACCCACGTCTTTCCCGAATTCCCTTTTCCCTATTCCCCATTCCTGCTTCATTACCGTTCCTGCCTTTTTTACCCTATGTTTGATGTGGGCTTCCTGCCCCCCGTTCCTCCTGAACACAAATCCCAGATATTTGAATTCCTTCACTTCCTCCATCCTTTCCCCCCTCCATTTCCACTCTTTTTTCTTGTACCTTCCCCCTCCTTTTCTAAACCGCATTACCTTCGTCTTTCCCACATTTACCTCCAGCCTTTTCCTCTCAAAATATCTCTCCAGTCTCTTAATGACATTTTCCATCTCTTCCGCTCTTTCCGCTAGCACCACCACGTCGTCCGCGTATGCTAGCGGGTATATTTTGCTCTCTTCTACCTTGACTCCCCCCCCCCCCCCATTCCCTCTTTCTAAGCTCCTCCACCAAGTCCGCTGTCAGCAGATTAAAAAGCAGCGGGCCCAACGGACATCCCTGCCTGACCCCTCTCTCAGTCCAAAAGACTTCTCCTGTCTCCCCCCCTGCTTTCACTCTGCTCCTTGTCTCTTCGTATATCTCCTTTGTCCTTTCTCTTAGTCCCTTTCTTATTCCTCTCTCCTCCATCGCCTTCCACAACTTCTTTCTGTCCACCGTATCGAAGGCCGCTTTCAGGTCTATAAATAGAGCCACCAGCTTTCCCTTCCTTTTCCCCGCCTGCTTTCCTATGATGTAGTTTAGGACGTATATGTTGTCCATCGTCTCCATCCCTATTCTAAAACCCGTTTGGTTTTGTGGCGCTGCCCCTATCGCTTCCGCTTCCCCTTCCAACCTTTTCACCAACACTCCCGCATAAACCTTGTATAGCGAGGGCATCAGCGTCACCCCCCTATACTCCTCTACCCTTGTCCCTTGCCCTTTCTTCACTATCGGGATTATTATCCCCTCCTTCCATCCCTCCGGCCAACCCTCTCCTCTCCACACCCTTCTACATATTTCTCAGGCCCATTCCACCGACTTTTCTCTCCCCCATTTCCACGCTTCGTTTGGAATTTCATCGCCTCCCATCGCCTTTCCCTCCTTCAGCCTTTCCACCGCCTTTCTTATTTCCTCCTTTCCTAGTTCCTCTTCCGTGTCCCCGTTTCTCTGTCTCTCTTCGCCCTTTCTCCCTCCTCTTTTCGTTCCTCCTATTAGCCCTATGAAGTGTCTTTTCCATTCTTCTCTCTCTATCTTCTCATTTATTCTACTCCTTTTCTTTCTTCCTCTATTTACTATCTCCCACATCTTGTTTTCCGTCCTTGCTTCCGCTACCTCTCTTATTCTTCTTTCTCTCTCCTCCTCTTTTTTCCTTCCACATAACTCCCCATACTCCCTCTTCCTTTCCTTGTACGCCTCCTTTGTGCCCTTTCCTTTTCTCCATCTCCTCAATTCCGCTCTTACCTCCCCCTTTTTTCCCTACTTTCCTCGTCCCACCATCCCTCCCTCGTCGCCCTTCTCTCTCTACCCCCTTCTTCCTCCCCCGCTTTCATTGCTTCTTTCAATTTTTCCATAATTTCTTTCACCGTTTGATGTATCTCTCCCTGTCCCACTCCTGTCTCCTCTATCCTTCTCCCGAACTCCTTCTTCATTCTTTCCGACCACCTTCCGCTTCCTACCCTTCTTTCCTTCTTATTTTTTATTAATAATTTATTTATTAATTGATATAATATCTTTGAATTGCTTAATTTTTTTTATTGTTATATCGAAATTGTTCAGTTGTTACAATATTCTATTTTATATCGTTAGTATTGTAATGGTTATTTAAAAAAAAAATTATTTACGTAGGAATTGAGTTCTATTAATAAAAATGTTTGTTATTATTTTAATTGTTATTTATTAAAATTGTTATTTTTTTAGAATCGTAAGTATTTTAATACTTTTATGAATAATATTGAAATATTTTTTTAAATTTACTATTCTAATATCAAAATATAAATTGAATAAAAATAAAAATTAATTAATTGAATTAAAATAAAAAATTAATTAAAACAAAAATAATAATAATGAAAATATCTTAATATTAATATATTAATTGAATATTACGATATTTTCATTATTATTATTTTTGTTTTAATTAAATTTTTTTCCGAAGACTTCCGCAGATCCTCTGAAGGCCTT
Source organism: Ophion ventricosus (assembly GCA_963932345.1). Lineage (NCBI taxonomy): Eukaryota > Metazoa > Arthropoda > Insecta > Hymenoptera > Ichneumonidae > Ophion > Ophion ventricosus. The sequence goes on along the minus strand of CAWVQM010000230.1, from coordinate 20,579 downwards.
CGCAGATCTTCCGAAGGGTTCCGAACGCCTCCGAAGGCTTCGGTGGTGTGGTGTAGATTTTTTTTGTTTTATTTTTGTCGTTTGTTTCTTTCATATCTTGCAAATTGTCAGTATTTTTTCTGTGATTTTTTTTAGTTTTAAAATGTATGCATGAATTAGATATTAAGAATACATACCTTCGTTTAATGTAAAACTTGTTGATGGCCCATCCGTCCCGCCATTATCAGCCATGATTAACCGCACTTTCGATGGTCGATAGTTTTTGTACGCCACGTATTATTTTCATTAATATTATTTTCCAGGCAATAGTATGTAAATATAAAAACAAGTCGTCGAATGCGCACTTTACATATACATATCAAAGTTTATGTATATAAAATGATTAGCACGGAAGGAAATTTAAATACGAATGATCAAATCGACGCGAGGCACAAAGACGCAGTATGAACCTGCAGCACACATAGCTGTAGGCTCAAACATAAACGGATAGAACGGGGCGCATGCGCGTCGCCGGCCTATGCGTACTAATATACGGATACCCGGGTATACCTCTCCCTCTATTCGCATGCGCGCAGCAGTCTTATACGTACTAATACACTCATACCCGGGTATACCTCTCCCTCGACTCGCATGCGCGCCGCAGTTCTATACGTAGTAATACACGCATACCCAGGTATACCTCTCCCTCGACTCGGCATACAACGGACAAAACGGCGCGCATGCGCCGTACTCACCCGGGTATACTATGGATGGGCTATCACTCCCTCTCGCTCACACATCAGTCTCTCTCTCTTCTTCTATTCCTCCATTCTCTTGCCCGATTTAACACACGCGTTTCGTAACGCCTCTCCAGCGTCGCATAAGAAGTATTCACTTAAAAAAACTCGTGTTTTGTATTTGGTGGGATCAGCTTGGTGTCGTGTGTTATGAGTTGCTCAAACCGAACAAAACCATTACTGGGGCTCTCTACCGAACACAATTGATGAATTGAGCCGAGCACTCGAGGAAAAACGCGCCCACTACTGTCCCAGATACGACAAAATTATTCTCCTGCATGATAATGCTCGTCCACATGTTGCGGCGCCGGTCAAAACCTTCTTAGAAACACTTAATTGGAAAGTTTTACCCCGCCATATCCACCAAACATTGCTCCCTCTGACTATCATTTATTTCGATCGATGACGCACGGCCTGTCTGAGCAGCACTTCACATTATATGAAGATACCAAAAATTGGGTCGATTTGTGGATAACCTCAAAAGATGAAGCGTTCTTTTGAAGTGCTGCCAGAAAGATGGCAAAAAGTAGTAGCTAGCGATGGACAATACTTTGAATAAAACATAAAGTACCGTTCTTTCACAATAAATGTCCGATTTTTTATAAAAAACGGGGGAGCCTTATTTATACTCCCAATTAAAAAATTTAATTAATTTTCTGATCCTTCAATTTTTTGGAGTAGTGTATAATAAAGTAATTGCAATGGTGTTATTATTCTTGTTTTCTTCAAATAGTTTCCATTCTAGAATGATTTAGGCCTTAAGGTGTCCATATTTACACCGTGGACCTTACGAAATCTTATTATAGTATTAATTTTCTTAATATAGTATTAATTACAAAGTTGACGTGAGATTTTCATAGAAATGGGGGCCCCCCGCCCCCATTTGGCGATCGCGTAATTAATGGACGTCCCCTAAGATGCTATAGTTGAAAAATATAGTTTGCAAAGGTTTCCCCGCCTTCGGGAATGCTATAGTAGTGCGAAAAAAATTTAACAGGTTCTGAGGTAATGATCCGGTTTCAGGCGTTTTATATGGAAAATAAAAGAAATGCGATTTTTATGATTTTTTGAGCGTAATGTAAAGTAAGCTACAAGCGAAGTATCCTGCAAGGAAAGTACCTACTAATAGTATGTTTCAATTTCATATACTGATTTACTTAACCTGCTGTTGTAGCGACCGTCAGTTTCGTCGCGTCGTATAAACGAATTGCCAAGGCGATAAAAGATCAATTACGTAGCACATATGGTTTAAATTCGATGTGACTATCTCACTCAAACCATGCTAATGGCGTTTCTGCTAGTTTCACTGAGCCTTAGTATTTTTTCAGAGTTTTTGAACCTCTTAAAAACTTATTGGTTGATAGTGATATTATTTTGTACATGATATTTTAGAAAATTAACGATTCAAGATTTTTTGAAGTGTTGAAGGCAGAATAAAGTTCTACATTCAATTGAAATATATATTTTTAAGTGAATAATTTGAATTTGAATGATAATTTTATTTTAAAATGATTCCACGTGCTTTTAGTATGAAAAACAATTAGATAGAAGTAAAAATAGAGTGACCCCAATTTGACTCCCAAATGATTCTTGATATGCTAATAATGTTGAGAATTTTCATACTAGAATCTCATATAGGACATGCGCAGAGCCGATATTGCGCTTACACAGTTGGTTGTTTTTTTTTAATTAGAAAGAGGTTTAGAATGAAAATCAATATCAAAGAACTTAAAATAGTGTGTACATATATCATGGTGGCATATATATTGTTTTGAATATTGACATTTTCTGTGCTGATGAAGGTATATCATTCACGGATGTTCTGCAGAAACCGAAATTTTGTAAATGTAGTATGCGTGTTTTACGTGCAGGTATAGTTCTTTTTTTATATCATGATAAATAATGAGCATTTATTGTGAATAACTAAAGAAAAATACAACACAGTTTTTTATATGCTTACTTAAAACAAAAGTCATATTTGTAATATAAATTGATAGAGGCAGAGCCGAAAAAATAAGGAAACATGGGCAATACTATAGTTATGGTAATAACAATACCAACCATAAGAACAACAGCAACAACAACAATAATTTTCGTATTAATAATATACATAATAACAATAATGATAATAAGCATAATAATGAGGAGAATAATCATAGTCAGAATAATAGTTATAATCTTATAATAATAACTTGGCGATAGCAGTAATAATAACCATAAAATGATTGTTATATTTGTATTAAGGTGCAAACGTGATAATTGAACATGATACTATCGATGCAAATGAATATTCTCACAAAAGTTTTATCTAGACGACAGTTTTATCAATACGTTCTAATGTGAATTTTTTTGTTGTAATAAAACGTTAAACATCCATTTGCGCTCCGAAAAAATAGAATTTTATTCTAGGACTTATTATTGGAATATCTCGTAACTGAATGAAATAAAAGTGAGCACCAACCACGAAATATTTTATTTTCAAAAACTTCTATTATAATAGTACTGCTGTAGCTACTTACGTCGAATAAAATAGTACTTAGTCGACATAAAATTGGTCAGCGACTTCGAAAAACCCCGATGTGAATTTAAACGTGGATCGTTAAGAGCGTGCGCGACTGCACACCCTTTTCGCAAATGGATTTAATTTATCTATCTTATCGTTATTTTTTAATTTTCCTAACGTCGGAGTTACTGCCGCAAGATTGAAATGGTAATTATAATACTCAATCAGCGTCAAATTCTCGTTTTAGCATTTTTTTTGCACGCGTCTTTCATACAGTGACTCTGAAACTGTTCCATCGTAGAATGTTCATATACTGTAATACCGTTATAATGGCAGAGTAATCCGTTTCCAAAAACATTTATTGTGGGTTATTTACGACACACAATAGCCCTCAGTATTCGCGTTACAGTGTTAACCTCGCCGCTTTCCAATTGCCGAAGATCGTCGGCGTGCTTCCTACTAGGTTCTGGCATCACATCATCCAGTATTCTGAGCTCGCGCTGCGTGAACACAAGGTCAAGACATTTTCGAATGCCGATCATGACGACGAGCTGGAACAAATAAAATGACATAAGAATCTTGTAAAAATTCTTAAACGTTTTTTTTTAAATGTACTCACCATAAGAGGGAAGAAAATGGACGTGCTGGTGAATGACTTAATTGTCCAAAGGCAGGCCAAGCAGGCAAGCTGGAAGATCGTAAACAGGTGGACTCGTTTGAGTGGTACCTGCAATAAAGATATACATTTAATTTACTCGCGTAGCACTTTCTTACTTTCGAATTTCTTATGACATCTTCAACTTTAGCATAATATAATTTCTCTTTCAGTTTGAGCATTGATGCAGCAGTATGCACTTCCTATCCTTGCTATTATATTATATATTGTGTACATTATATTATGTATACAACAGGTATATATTTGTCAATTTCATTTCGAAAGTGGATCCAGGGATTGTAATCAAATGGAATCAATTTACCCTTTCCGGACAACAGCCAAAGCATTTTGACAAGGTCTTGAATTCCGAAAACTTATTAAGGCAGTTGAATAAAGATGTTGATTTCAACAAGCATAACTAGTCATCAAATATTTAGTTTCTGCTTTGTATTGCATTATTAATATTGATGAATTAATCTTTGTGAATAGCATAGGAAAATATTATTTGTTATGCGCTTTCCGTACACCGTGCTTGTTTTATTGAAATTGGCGTAAAGAGTTTCTGTGAAAAGTAGTGGATTTTAGGCCCTGCAATTCGAATCATACGTTAACTTAAAATATTATAAATCGCGAATTTTTCACGGTCGGACAGGAATTGTGACATATGCATAGTTTTTTAAGTTTCTATGTTATCTCCTTAAGTAGCAAGTATTTGGCTTCATATACATTACGCGCAACAATTGAAGGATCAAGAAAAAGATCCAACATTTTTGGGTAATTTTCAAGAAGCTGTATCTCCGCGAAAAATCATCGTAGAGGAAAAATAAAAAAGCAAATTGAAGCTACTATATTCTAGTTTTTAGATCCGGAGGTCCAACATTTTTATCATGAGTGGTTTTTTAGTAATCATAAGAAAACCAAAGAAAGAAAAAATTTCAAAATTTTTGCCTGACTTTCAACAGGTCCACGGCCGTTAATAATTTTTTTTCAGTCTTTTCACCTAAATTTTCGTTTAGTTTGATTCTTCCTCTTTAAGGGGTGAGGGCTAGTCAGCATTTTCAAAAAATCTTTTTTTTGCATTTTCTCAAAGTACAGCATTTTAAAAGTATTCTCTGAAAATTTTAGACAAATCGGAGCTTTATTCATGATGATATACAACTTTGAGCACAGCCGCCTCGAGCGGGTAAAACCAGGTAGTTAGCGACAGCTGCGCGCTTGAAGATATAAGGGATTATAGGGGGTCTTTTTTCTACTTGTAAGGTATATATATAGCTATAACTGAATGTCAGACATTCAGATATTTTTGCTACATTATGGTACATTGTGCATTTGCTTTTGCAGCAGTAGAACGTGAAACGTCGAGCTGTGAATAAGTCGTGTTTCTGTCCGTTTGTAGCGTCTTCCTTTTTAAAATAGTCTTGATTTCTTGAGTGCGGAATGGAGAGGAAAATTTCAAGCGAAACGAGAAAGACTGATCGTGTTTACAAGTCAAGAAGCAGGGAAAGAAAACAGACTTTCAATTCAAAAACCGCAGAGGGTTACGATGGCAGAGCGAGTACGTCGGCGAAAAAACTATTTACGAAGATCTTACAAAAGACGAATTACTACAAAGTTGTATAGTAGGATTTACGCAAAATAGTAATGAAAGTTTTAACCAGAGCGTTCGGAAGGTCATCTCAAAAACGTTACCTACCAGCTTCACCACTGTTAGCATAGCAGCCAACATTGCTACCTGCACCTTCAACGAAGGTTCCTATGGCTTGTTAGCAGTTTCTGATACTATGGGTATTAGATTAGGACCAAATGCCCACAATTTTGCCGCAAAGGAGGACTCTGTTCGAGTTGAAGTGGCTAACCGACGTTCGGCGGAAAACACTCGAGAGGCCAGAGTAGTTCGACGACGGAAGAAAATCGCTTCTACTGCGACTGCTAAGGCGAAGGAAGGGTCACTTTATGGTGCCGGAATAGATGATTCAATCTAAGTCCAAAAACAATTTTTTTATTTGCATGTAAATTGTACTTAAAACTTTAAACGCGTTTTTCTCGAAAGCACGTTTTCAAATTCGGTGATCACTGTAATTCCAGAATGGCTTGACCGATCGTTTTCAAATTTGTGTCATTTATTCTGTACATAATTGTCCCCTGGATGGACGAAGGATTTTTATCGGTGGTGAATGGTTTTTTTATAACTGAAAATATGAGTGAAATTTTGGTCGAAAAACAAGTTTTTACTTTGAACATCCGCCCTTTTGTAAAAATTCGAAATTTTCATGAATCCTCCGTCCATCCTAGGCCCAATATGATTTACTAATGATCCCCGTTAATTCTTTGGTTTCAGATGATCCAGTGATAAGCAGCAGTGATCACCGCGAAACACCTTTTTTTTCTGGACCCCTCGCAGACTGACTGCATCTAGCTTATTTATCATTATTTTTCAATGAAAATTTTACTGTAGCTACTAGAAATATTGATTATTCACATGGAAAACCATTTTTCACTAAATAAAACCTGTAAAAAAAATCCCGAAAAAAGCGTTTTTTTTCGGCGTTACAAGTAGCCCTCACCCCTTAATTTGAGTGGTCCACGAACTCTGTACGATGATATTTCGTTGAGTTATCGCCGTTCAAAGTAAAAAAATCATTTTTTACTTCGGTAATCAATTACTCGGGAACTAATTATCGTACAGAAAATTTAAGGTGGGTTTTGAAAACTTCAAAGTATTCTCTACAGAGGAAGAATCAAACAACGAAAATTCTGAATTTTTTTTTCCGTTTATTTCGTTATGATTACTAAAAAACCGCTAATGATACAAATGTTGGACCTTAGGATCTAAAAACTAGAATGTTGTAGGTTCAATTTCCTTTTTTTATTTCAGCTCTGCGATGTTTTTTCGCGGACCTTCTTGAAAATGACCCAAAAATGTTGGATCCTTTTCGTGATCCTTTAATCGTTGCGTGTAGTGTATATCCATATATATATATATATACAGATGCGCGCGCACAAGTACGTGTTCGCGCACGCGCGCGTGTGTGTAAACCCACACACACACACACATGCTTGGTGGAGTATGGTGTATATTGTCACGTGGAAATATTTCACGTGCCCCCGAACGCCCGCGAAGACCCTCCCGCTCGGCGCTAATCCGAGCACCGGCCCTTGAGCAATCGACTTCGATGCGAACCGAACATCCATTTATTTATTTATCTATTTATTTTATATTTTCTTTATTCGTTGTCATGTCATTTATATTTATTACACCGCGAGGAACAAAAGACGACTTGGCGCCGAAATATTCCCCTCCTCTTTTCTTCTCCCCGCCTACGATCCCACGAGAGTGCGAAATGCGGCAACGACGGACGCGTCTGCCGGGGACTCCGGACATGAACCGACCTTCAAGCTACGCCAGCCCTCGAAAAGAAGCGTCGATCATGTGCAGCATCTGAATCTTACTGCCATGGTTTCGACAACTGTACTCGAGAACGGAGATGGGCCAGAGAGATCAGAGTTTCATCCAATGTTGGAGTACCACCGGGGAACTATCGTCTCGTAGGCTGAGGCGTAGACGCCACTGGCAAACGCGTTGTAGACGGAATCCGTCAAACAGCCGTTTACATACCGAGCTCCGAGTACTCCCAGTACGTGATGCCGTTCAAGGATCTCACTGCGGTCGCGGGGAAGGGGCATCGCCTCAAAGTTGTCATTGTAGGATGCTACAGAGTTCTTAAAAACAGCTTCGCCAACAAGGTTCTCAAGACGAGATCGGTGGCGGTGGTCGCGACCGGGAAAATTGCCGAGGCGACCATCGAGTTCATCGGAGGGCTCGACTACCAGGATCCGCATCTTTGGCGTCACCAGGGCCATCCTCGCCGGCATTTTCACCCTGGCCGATCCCGATCCCACGATCGCCAATTTTAAGTGGTAGCCCGCTCGCGTTAGGCTACTTCACCAACGGAAAGACACAAAAACACACACACGTACACGTACGCATACACTCCCGTACACTGGCCGGAGAGAGAAATAAGGGCCGTATTTTGAATCGCTCGAAATTGAAGGGGGTCACTGTGTCACAGGGCGTCGCATGGGACGGATTGCTCGAGGGTCTGACTGAGAGCTGCGCAGCGAACCAAAAGAAAAATCAGGAAAGAAGTGTCTCGGCGGTGAGTCTCGGCCAGTCGATTAGATAAGGACCCCGGCAAGTTGTTTATTGCTTCCCAACTCTCGGCCGCGAATTTTATTGGCCTTGGCGACGTCCCCGCTTCACGGGGACGGTAAAGTAAGCCCTTCAGTTTCGGGACGCGCCGGGCAAGTGACCAGTCGCGTAGAAAATTAAAGAAAAGGACACTTTGAAATTGTGAGGGGGGCAATTGTCCAATCCCTCCGTGGGAGGTAACGTGCGATTATATATGCTCCTAACCATGCCCCTCTACCTCTTCTAGGGCTGTAGCTGGCCGACTTCGAGCCTCTCGACGAGCGCTTAACGCGGCTGGCGCCCAAGGGAAAAATCGTCGGGAGGAAACAGGAGAGTTTTGTGACCAGAAAAAGAAGAGTCCTCGGCTACGAGGACTTTTCGGTCACAACATATGTATAGTATGGAGTATGGCTTATAAACATATATATTTATATATAAATGCGCGCGCGCACACGCGCGCGTGCGTGTATGCGTATGTGAGTGTGTGCGGGTGCACACCCCTACACACGCACATATACATATATTGAGACGGGACTACCCCTAAAACAGGAGAAGCCCATTTCGCGCCATTAAAAAGGTGTCTCCCTCGCTCTTGGCACTTTTTATTTAATTGGGTACCGGTCGTCAAAACGATGCGCCGAGAGGGAAGTAACACCGAGGTTGCACCGGCTAGACCGCAGCTTTGGGGATCTTGGTAGATGGGCGGGGTCGAAGGGCCGCGGGGAGTCCTGGGATTTTTCTCTATCAGTGACGGGAGGTACCGGTATGTAAATATGAAACCGGAATTTTTGTATAGAAAATACACGTTTAGTGTATGAAAATGATTAAAAATCTTTTATTCGAAGTATTGTCCATTGCTAGCTATACATTTATCCGACCTGTCTGGCAATTTGTAGATGCCACGCCAAAAAACCTACCATTTTCGTAGGTTTCGTAGGTACCATTTCGTAGGTATTTCCGAACCCGGCAATTCTTCTCGGCCTCTCTCTCTCTCTCTCTCTCTCTCACACACACACACACACACACACACACACACACACACACACACACACACGCACGCACGCACGCACACGCACACACACACACACGCACACACGCGCACACGCACACACGCGGACACGCGCACTCGCGCAAGTAGAGGAACTATACCAGTTCTAACGCAGGGATCTCAGGGGGGAGCGGGGGCGGGGGAGTCGAGCGCGGGGAAGCCGGGGTATGCATGGCGGGGGGGGCACGGGAAAGCCTCGGTGTGACGTCAGGGGGGGGGGGGGGGGATCCTGCATACGACAGCCGAGTGCGGGGTTGCGGCGGAGGGAAAGGGGAGGGGGGTGGTTTTTGGTGACGATGTCTTCCAGGCGATAGCTGAACCCGCGGGCGAGAGGGGGAAGCCGCTGTCGACTCTGTGGGGGAGGGGGCATCATAGAGTCGCGGGTCCTTGAAAACCCATAAAATCTGATAATTTATTATCAACATTATAGATGTAAGCGGAGCATTTTTTTCTAGACTATTCACAGGAGTTTATATATATAAAAAAAAAAACTTAGACAAATGTGTGCAGGTGTGTGTGTGTGTGTGGGGGGGGGGGGGGGGGAAACTCCCATTTATGGCTAGGAAAATTTTCGGGAGTGAGATAACGATAGTTCCCATATGAAGGGTGGCCCTTCAAAGCCCATAAAATGCTTTATTTATTGCATGCAGCTGCAGCGTTATTCCAAAACGAGTTTCAACTCATCGCGGGTTCATTCCACAAGATTACGTCAAGATGTTCACATGTGCGAGTATGTACGCAGTGCATCCGGCCAAGCACCCCCTGGACTTGACCAAAAACGAGCTCGAACAGGTTCCAAAGGTCTTGCTCCTAAAGTATTGGGGTACCTTTATTGGTTTACTGTGGGATCGTTTGCCGGAGCATCATCGTAACGATAGTGAAGTGATATCGTATCTTCCATGCATGGAGCATTATCATACGCCACAGATGAAGGATCACATTGATGGTCCCCCACCCCAACGTCGGGACTGTGAAAAGTGTTGCGAGGGGGGAAATTCTCTACGTGCGGGGTTCTTCGAACGTGTTTGAACCTGTTACACATGCCTATGATTGGATAAGTGGGGAGAAGTTCTTAACATCTGAGTGGAGGGGTTACGAGGGAGCTTATGATTTCGTGGACCGAGCTCAAACTGCACTATTCCACCGCACCATCAACTTCTCCGAAAAGAACTTCGAGAAAGAGTGAAAATGGATCTCTCAAATATCAACAAAGTCAGCCTGATGGCGGAATTCCTCCCAACGAAGAAGCTGTCAGAACTCCACGTCCAATCGGATCATCAAATCACGGACATGAGAGCTGTACAGACCAAGTTTGGAAAACGCTACATCGTGGACGTTGCGAATGAGTTTGCGTCTTCTTGCCAGCGCGGCTGGTAAAGGCCTGTCACATCCGGAAGGGATGAGAGCACAATATTTTTGTTTCCCTCTTTGTTGCCTACGCCTAGCGCAATAGCACGGGATGAGGGTAAAAAGGGGATGTGTATGAGATAAGCGAGATTAGGAGAGTTTCGCGAATGAGTAGGTGTTGAGGAATAATTCGACAGACCTCTATTCTATTGACACGACATTATTTATTAAAAGATACTAATTGGGTTTAGATGATCATGGTTACAAAGTGTAATACAAGAAAAACATGTGGATGGCTTACATTCGTTGAGTGTTGGTCGCTCGCTCGGTCGCACGGATGTTTATTACAGCTCGGAATTCAAGGGCCTTCGCTCTTAGGCTAGTGCGTTCGCTGGTACAATGGTGGTCGACGCGCCGCACACACGCTGTGTTTACAATCGTCGCAGATGGGTCAGCGGGTCACTTCACGAGGGTGAAGAACGCGGAGAGGATTTACGATACTTTTGAAGTTAAATAGAAATAAACGATCGAGATATAGAGTTCAGTTATTAGACGCGGAATAGCGGTACGGATCGCGACACAAGGTTAGAGTCGATAGAAAAGATCTTTCTATATCGGATAATGATGTTAAACTTTTCGACAGAGATTTATTCGGAAAAAGAGACCAACTCGGATAGAAGTCGATTGGAGACTTGATCGGATCGGGATCGATAGAAGACTTCGTCGGGCAGAAAACGATAGAAGACTTGGTCGGATGAGAAACGATAGAAGACTTGGTCGGATGAGAAACGATAGAAGACTGATTTGGGCTTTTGGCGTACTGGCCCTTCTTGGTTCGCTTATAATTTTGAACAGAGTGGGAGTAGGGAGTGATTCAATCCTTGATTTCCTTTCTTAGAAGCTATGGTACTGATGGAAGGGGAATTGCGCTCTTTATTCCCTTTGTTGATCATGAGCTCATGATGTGCGTAGCCAAAATTCGATGCTGCGGCGTTCGCGATTGCGCGGCGTCCGCTAGGTTCGTATGACACGGGTGTGCGCTGGATTTTTATCGCACTTCGCTCTGTTGTTGGGTCGACGCTCTGGCCTAAGATGTATATAATCGATTCATTATTTGGTTCTACGCGATACGGCCCTTCGTGGAATATCCGCTCAGAACCATGTTCTTGATGAAAGCTTGATGAGGTGATGAAGTTGGACGTTGCTCAGGGTTCTGTGTGGTTTTGTAATGTGACTCTTCGTGGAATATGCGCTTGGGACCATGTTCTTATTGGAAACTAGAACGGACACTTGACTTATTATTTACGTGTACGCTCGATCTCGTTTTTCGTTAAGACTCAACCGGACGAAGATCTTTGGACAGAGGGTATCGCACGCGTTTATGCTGTTATATGTTAGATTTCTTAATATATATAATACATTTGTGATGGCAAATGAGGATACTGAGAATAACCGTGGGAAGAGACATCCTGCATATTGGCTAGGATGTAACAGGCCTTCGATCAAGATCCGAAAATGTTCGAGAGTATGCTGCAACTGGCGCGCAATGGTCAACTCTACATGAAGTACATTGGTGGAAAATACAACAGCGTCGAGTTCCATCGAGTCTGAGTATGGTGGAAAAGAACGCTTGTGAACGGTCGGTGGAAACAACGAGTTCAACGACAGCCAGCATCGTCACCATGGTAGAGTGCAACGACTGTTTGCATCACAGTCATCATCATGATCGTAGAGTTTTTGACGCTCAGTGCTATGTAAAAATGTATTTACAAAAAACTTTTTCATCGAATATAATGTAAAAAAAAATTGTCGTCAAACTGGATTCGCCATAGATATAGGAAATAAATGGAGAAAAGATATTGCCTTAAAATGTTTTTATTCATTTTAAAAAATCCCTCGCTCACACAACCCTTCGTATACAGTCAACCAGCTTTCCAACGACTTTACATTCGCTTTGGCGCAATTGTATTTTGTATTGAAGGAATGATGGGGACATTTAACTTTTGCGATTTTCGGCAACTTCTGCAGCGATGGACAGTCCAGAGTCTCTAGATCGGCGACTTTTGCTGCTGAATCCATGAATCTCGATAGCCATGAGCACTTCTCGAATCCCTTGGCATAGATCGTAGAAGCTCCTTTCAAGATTCCTCGAATTGTCGTTCTAGCTTCCTCGTATGGTATGCCGCTGTGTTCCCATCGTATTCCATGATAATTGCGTTCCAACCACTTGATTGTCATTTTGTATCTTTTCCCACCACTGTTTGGCTTGTGCTCCACAATACGACCATAGAGGATCATGCAATATGCTGAGGTTTGTGTTGGAATATTTTTATTCAATTCAAATTCAAATCGCACGTCCACAGAGCCGGACTTGAGAGAAACGTTTTGATACGAGTTGGTAGTCTTCGAGAGCTCTTTATAGAATGGCATTATCATCGGTGTTTGGTCTCGTGAGAATCGACTCGTTCACAAACGTCGTCGAACGCCTCTTGAACATCTTCGAACCTCTCTTGAACGTCTTCAAACATCTCTTGAACGTCTTCAAACGTCTCTCGAACGTCTCTGAACGTTTAACGAAGGGCTGGAATGACTTTCGATCGTCTTCGAACATCTTTGAACGTCTTCGAACTCCTCACGAACCCCATTAAATGTCTCTCGAACATCTTGGAACTTCTTCAAGCATGTCTTGAACGTCTAGCGATCGTCTTGGAACGTTTTACGAAAGACTTTGAACGTCTGCTGAACGTCTCTCGAACTCCTCACAATCGTCTTCGGATGTCTCACAAATTTCTCTCGAAAGTCTCATGAACATCTTCGAACGTCTCACGAACGTTTTTGAATGTCTCCTGGAAGTCTCTCGAGCTCCTCACGATCGTCTTCGAACGTCCCGAGAACATCTCTCGAACGTCTCATGAATATCTATAGATGTCTCACGAATGTCTTTCAAACGTCTCACGAATGTCTTTCAAACGTCTCATGAATGGCTTCGAAACAAATATTCAACCCCTTCAGACGTCTCACAATCGTTTCATGAACGTCTGTTAAATGGTTGCAGACGTCTCTTGAATATCATCGAACGACTTTGAATGTCTCCTTTCGAACATCTCTCGAACGTCCCATGAAAATCTTTGGACGACTCGCAAATGTCTTTCAAACGTCTCACGAACGTCTTAGAACATCTATTCAACCTCTTCGAACGCCTCACGTACGTCTTTGAGCGTCTTCAAACGTCTTTGAACGTCTCTCGATCGTTTAGGAACTCCTCACAATCGTCTTCGGACGTCTCACGAATTTCTCTCGAACGTCTCATGAACATCTTTGAACGTCTCACGAATGTTTTTCAATGTCTCCTGGAAGTCTCTCGAACTCCTCACGAACGTCTCGAACGTCTCATGAATATCTTTAGACATCTCACGAATGTCTTCAAACGTCTCATGAACGTCTTCTAACATCTATTCAAGGTCTTCGAACGTCTCACGAACGTCTCGCGAATTACTTCGAACGTCTTGGAACGTTTCTTGAACGTCTTCGAACGGCTCTTGAACGTTTCTCGAACTTCGCGTGAACATATTATAACTTTCGAACGTCTCGCAAACGTCTCTTAAATGTCTCCAAATGTCTCTTAAACATCATCGAACGTATTTGAACGTCGCTCGAACTCTTCACGGTCGTCTTCGAACATTTCACGAATATCTTTCAACGTCTTCCAATGTCTCACGAACGTCTTCGAACATCTATTCGACGTCTTCGAACGTCTCACGAATGTCTTGCAAATGTCATCGAATGTCTTCGAACGGCTCGCGAACATTTTCAAATATGTAGGAAACCATTGCGCAAGACGATGCACGCGTTCGAGATCATTGTCATCTGACTGGACGCTGCAAAGGCCCTGACCATTCTAATTGCAACTTAAATTACAAACAGTCATTTTTCGTTCCAGTAGTTTTCCCCAATTTATCGGGTTACGGTGCTCATTTTATCATCAAGAAAGTAGCCACAGCGTTCGAAGGAAAACCGATGTGCTTCCAATCACAAACGAGAAATACATTTCCTTCACGAAGCATGCTGAAATTACAGACGATTCAAAACATAAGATTCCATTCCACTTCGTCGATTCATACAAATTCCTCAACGCCAGTCTCGACAAATTAGCCTCATTTTTAACCGAGGTTAAACTCAAAGTATTACGTACGCAATTTCCAACTCTATCGACAGACGATTTCAATTTGCTGACGCGAAAAGGGGTCTTCCCTTATGAGTATATCGACGACATGACCAGGTTGTACGGCACTTGTTTACCACCACGTGACGCATTTTACACGTTCCCGACAGAAGCTACAGTATCCGCGAGCGAGTATGCTCATGCTGAGAATGTCTGGGAGCGGTTCTTCATTCGAATGCTGGGTCAATATAGCGATTTATACTTGAAGACAGATGTCTTATTATTAGCAGACATTTTCGAAAACTTTCGGAATACGTGCATTGAGAGCTATGGACTAGATCCTGCGTATTACTACACATTGCCAGGGTATACCTGGGATGCAATGTTAAAACACTCAAATGTCAAGTTTGAATTACTAACGGACATCGATATGGTTTTATTCGTTGAGCGGGGTATACGTGGTGGTCTTTGTCAATGCTCAAATCGATATGCACATGCTAATAATAAGTATATGAAGTCGTTTGATCCATCGAAAGCATCATTATACTTGATGTATTTTGATGTCAACAATTTGTATGGATGGGCAATGTGTCAACCTTTGCCATATGCAGATTTTCGATGGGTCAACGACGTGTCCAACTTTGATCCATCATCCATCACTCTAGATTCACCTACAGGCTACATCCTTGAGGTCGATTTGGTATATCCACAATCACTACATGATGCGCACAAAAACCTACCGTTTTGCCCAATATACGAAAAACCACGGGGTAAGCAGCAGGAGAAGCTGCTAGTAACCGTCTGTGACAAAAAGCGCTACATCATACTCTACAGAAATTTACAACAGCGTTTACGTCATGGACTTTGCCTCACGAAAATCCATAGAGTGTTGCACTTCACGCAATCCCCCTGGCTACATTCATATATCGAGATAGATACTCAGTTTGGAATGCTGGCCAAAAACGATTTTGAAAATAATTTATTCAAGTTGATGAATAATGCGGTGTTTGGCAAAACGATGGAGAATGTGCGCAATCATGTAGATGTTAAGCTTTTGACAAAATGGGAGGGAAGGTATGGTGCAGAGGCAATGATTGCGATACCAAACTTCCACAGCCGCAGTGTTTTTTCTGAAAACCTCGTTGCTATAGAATTGCGCAATCTTGAGGTGAAATTCAACAAGCCCATATATGTCGGTATGTGCATACTCGACATATCCAAAACGTTCTTATATGGATTTCATCATGAGGGTGTGGTACCGCTGTATCGGAATAAATGGAAAGTCATGTATACCGATACAGATAGCCTCATATAGGCCATTGAGAGCGAAGATGTTTATGCAGATATGAAGCGCGACATTGAAAATTTTCATACGAGTGATTATTCAGCGGACAATAGATATGGTATGCCGCTTGTGCGGTATATCATACCTGGGCCCTCTGATACCCTGCCATGTGGGGCATTACAGCATACGGTCGTAAAAAACTACCATGTATATACAAACTCGATGTAAAATTTTATAAAATTATGTACATTTTTGTAAATACTAACTTGATGTATAAAACTTGTGAAAATTGTGTATATTTTTTATAAATATTTGATATTGTAATAACGGATTTTTGTAAGTAAAGAAAACAGCTTTCATAATCCATGCGTACTCATTATTTTCCGCATACCCATCCACTTTTCGAGAGTGGGGGGAAAAAGGGATTAGAGGACGAGAAAACGTCCACTGTGGCGCACCACGTGGGGTTGACGGGTAGAAAGAGAGTCATAAAAGTCTAAATGTTTTTGGTCTCTTGTATTGTCGACTACAAATCAGATTTATTTATCCGACTATTGTGGGTATTGTCGAAACCCAGCCATTTTACAAACATTCGATTGCCGCGCTTCTTCAATATTTTTTCAATGACATAGATATCGGGGGTACTAGATATCGAGAAGCTCTTGTTCATAGAAACTACCGGCGATGGGTTCATCTTTATGCTCCTTCAAAAGATACGTCACTGGATGCGTTTTTTTTTCACACGAGATACCGTAAATATTTCCGTTGTCCAATTTGACGTTTCGAAGACGTTTGTGAGACGTTTAAAGATGTTCATGAGACGTTCGAAGATATTCGAGAGACGTTTGAAGACGTCGAATAGATGTTCCAAGACCTTCGTGAGACGTTTGAAGATGTTTGAACACGGTCCTGAGACGTTTGTAAGATGTTCGTGAGACGTTTGTAAGACGGTCCTGAGTCGTTTGTAAGATGTTCGTGAGACGTTTGTAAGACGTTCGTGAGACGTTCAAAGATGTTCGTGAGACGTTCGCGAGACGTTCGAACGCCTTTGAACATCTTCTGAACGTCTCTCGAACTCTTTACGATTGTCTTCGAACGTCTCGCGAACGTCTCACGAACATCTTTGAACGTCTCACGAACATCTTTGAACGTCTCACGAACGTCTTACAAACGTCTCACGAACATCTTACAAACGTCTCAGGACCGTCTTACAAACGTCTCACGAACATCTTACAAACGTCTCAGGACCATGTTCACACATCTTCAAACGTCTCACAAAGGTCTTGGAACATCTATTCGACGTCTTCAAACGTCTCTCGAATATATTCGAACGTCTCATGAACATCTTTAAACGTCTCACAAACGTCTTCGAAACGTCAAATTGGACAACGGAAATATTTACGGTATCTCGTGTGAAAAAAAAACGCATCCAGTGACGTATCTTTTGAAGGAGCATAAAGATGAACCCATCGCCGGTAGTTTCTATGAACAAGCGCTTCTCGATATCTAGTACCCCCGATATCTATGTCATTGAAAAAATATTGAAGAAGCGCGGCAATCGAATGTTTGTAAAATGGCTGGGTTTCGACAATACCCACAATAGTTGGATAATAAATCTGATTTGTAGTCGACAATACAAGAGACCAAAAACATTTAGACTTTTATGACTCTCTTTCTACCCGTCAACCCCACGTGGTGCGCCACAGTGGACGTTTTCTTGTCCTCTAATCCCTTTTTCCCCCCACTCTCGAAAAGTGGATGGGTATGCGGAAAATAATGAGTACGCATGGATTATGAAAGCTGTTTTCTTTACTTACAAAAATCCGTTTTTACAATGTCAAATATTTATAAAAAATATACACAATTTTCACAAGTTTTATACATCAAGTTAGTAGTTACAAAAATGTACATAATTTTACAAAATTTTACATCGAGTTTGTATATACATGGTAGTTTTTTACGACCGTATGCTGTAATGCCCCCCCATGGCAGGGTATCAGAGGGCCCAGGTATGATATACCGCACAAGCGGCATACCATATCTATTGTCCGCTGAATAATCACTCGTATGAAAATTTTCAATGTCGCGCTTCATATCTGCATAAACATCTTCGCTCTCAATGACCTATATGAGGCTATCTGTATCGGTATACATGACTTTCCATTTATTCCGATACAGCGGTACCACATCCTCATGATGAAATCCATATAAGAACGTTTTGGATATGTCGAGTATGCACATACCGACATATATGGGCTTGTTGAATTTCACCTCAAGATTGCGCAATTCTATAGCAACGAGGTTTTCAGAAAAAACACTGCGGCTGTGGAAGTTTGGTATCGCAATCATTGCCTCTGCACCATACCTTCCCTCCCATTTTGTCAAAAGCTTAACATCTACATGATTGCGCACATTCTCCATCGTTTTGCCAAACACCGCATTATTCATCAACTTGAATAAATTATTTTCAAAATCGTTTTTGGCCAGCATTCCAAACTGAGTATCTATCTCGATATATGAATGTAGCCAGGGGGATTGCGTGAAGTGCAACACTCTATGGATTTTCGTGAGGCAAAGTCCATGACGTAAACGCTGTTGTAAATTTCTGTAGAGTATGATGTAGCGCTTTTTGTCACAGACGGTTACTAGCAGCTTCTCCTGCTGCTTACCCCGTGGTTTTTCGTATATTGGGCAAAACGGTAGGTTTTTGTGCGCATCATGTAGTGATTGTGGATATACCAAATCGACCTCAAGGATGTAGCCTGTAGGTGAATCTAGAGTGATGGATGATGGATCAAAGTTGGACACGTCGTTGACCCATCGAAAATCTGCATATGGCAAAGGTTGACACATTGCCCATCCATACAAATTGTTGACATCAAAATACATCAAGTATAATGATGCTTTCGATGGATCAAACGACTTCATATACTTATTGTTAGCATGTGCATATCGGTTTGAGCATTGACAAAGACCACCACGTATACCCCGCTCAACGAATAAAACCATATCGATGTCCGTTAGTAATTCAAACTTGACATTTGAGTGTTTTAACATTGCATCCCAGGTAAGTAGTAAGGGGGCCACTATGGCGCCCCCCACTCTTATCCCCACTCCTACCCCCACTCCTCGAGGTGCCCGTGGTGGGGGCAGCCCGAGGTGTTGGGTGGTAGGAGTGGGGGGTTATCCGTGCTTCTGCCCCCCTCTCCCCCCGCGGTGCCTATGAGGCAGGCGGGTGGTAGTGGGGGGGTGAGAGCGGGACGGTGGTTGGCGCCATAGTGGCCCTCTTTTTTATTTATTTGGATTTGAAAAACCCGTAGTTGAAAATGGGGGTTTTATTTATTTAAAAATAAAAAAAAAAAAAATAGCACTCACCGGTGTTGCCGTTGCTGCTGCTGCTGCCGGGTCGAGGAACACACACACACACACACACACACACACACACACACACACGCTACTCCTCGTCCGCCCACCCCTCTACCTCGTCGTCGTCCTCGATGAAGCCGTCGTCGGGCAACCCCCGCGTCGTAAAAAACATCAACGTCCAGCTCCTCGATGAGCATGGACGCTATGTCAATGCCATCGCCGCTGAACAGGCGTACGCACGGGCGCGGGGTATTTTCCGCGACGGCGACGACCACGCGGTGCTCGCACAGCTCGGCGAGTGCGTCCGAGGCAAAGGGGATGCTCTCGATATGTGCGAGCCCCGATATCGCGCACTCTATCTGCAGAGCCGCGAGGAATATACAAAACGGCGCGGGGGTGTAAAGGCACCCGGGGGCGTAATACGCACTATAACCCTCATCGGGTAAAAAAACGTCGCTATGACCATCGTCATCGCACGAGCGAATTTCCCCCCTAAACACACCCGCACCGTTGCCCGGCACCACCACGCACGAGGCCCCCGGCCCAATCTCATCAAACGGCAGGATCGATCCCGCGCGCCGTGTCACGTAAAAATCGTACAGTTTTCACGAAGCCAGGCTAAAACGGCACCGTATCGATCGTACGGATCAGCACGCTCATGCCGATCACCGCCATAACACGACACGGGAATGCTCCGGCTGGGAGTTCCGTCACACGCGGAAACATTTTTGCACTTTTTTTAAAAAAATCGATACGACACGCGGGTAACAGCACTTCTGGGCTGTTGGAGATCTCGCGAATGACTGAAGGGCCCCGAGACAATCAAAGAGCATCTTTTGCAAATTTTGACAGCTCAGCAATCTTGTCGGAAGACGCCCGACGAGCGCGCGAGGTAACCGATACACGGTTGACTCATCCACCACTAAGATCCTCGCCGGAGATCGCGAATTGTTGGCTCCACGCGCGCGAGGTAACCGATACTCGTGGTCGCCCCGACGGCGAGCTCGGTCGATGTTGAGCTCATCTTTGGAGCTCGCGCTGACAATTGCGCGAATTTCTTGACCCTGAACCTCGTGTGTGACCACGAGATATTGCAGGATGAATGATAATATTGCCCGATGCACTTCCGAAGGCGCAATAAATTTAAAGAAAGACAGAAATAAAGTGCTCTAGCTGTAGCAGAAGAGAGAGAGAGAGAGAGAGAGAGAGAGAGAGAGAGAGAGAGAGAGAGAGAGAGAGAGAGAGAGA
>CAWVQM010000229.1:0-14806 GCA_963932345.1 Ophion ventricosus | reverse complement strand
TCTCTCTCTCTCTCTCTCTCTCTCTCTCTCTCTCTCTCTCTCTCGCTCTCTCTCTCCTTCGCCCTGTATCTCTGTATATATATCGTTTTCTCTCGCGGCAACGCCCCGCGACGATCAGCAGCAGCATCTTTTGCTCTCCATATCTCGCGGCAATTCGCTGCAAGGATCAACCACCACGAGGCCACGCGAGAGAGCCACGGGATGTTCACGTACGAGAAAAGTTGACTTTGAAGACATTCGCCTTCCCGTGCAGAAATTGTCGTAGGGATCCATTTGGATTCCCATTCTCGTCCCTACTTCCTTATAGGGATTCAATGGGTAAGCCCATTGGATGGGTCGTCCCATTGAATCTCAACAAGGGTATTTCCCATTGGGATCCAATGTATGAATCTAATCAAAATTCTGAAGGATTCCTACGGTATCAAAGAATTCGATACGATCCTTCATGAATCACTCGCATTCTGCACGTTAAATTTTCTCAAAAAAAAATATATATATATATATATATATATACGAAATGAGTGGATCTTAAAATACGTCTTACCTTGAAAAAGTATAAATTGCTTAAAAAAGTATATCTGAAAAGTCGATTTGAATCACATCATTAAAAATCACTAAAAATCCACTGTAATTATCGTTTGCTATTTAATTGACTGCATTTTGACATAATATCACTATACACGTACAAGCTCACGGAGCGCGCAGGTTATGTTTCAACGCGTCGACTTTGTCCCGTGACGTTTCACATATTTTCGATTCAAACGTGATAAGAACTTTCAAACGGCGTTCATCGAGAAACAGTGCCGAATCCAATTCGAATCCAATGAGACCTCCCGATGTGCACGGTCCTCAACAAATCCCTATAAAGATGTGGGTGGATCTTGGGACTCACCAATAAATTTGTGCACGGGATCACGATACGATATTTTTCCTTTTGGCAGATCCAACGAATTACGGTTGACAATTGCAAATAAAAAAAAATTGTCAAACGACGTCAATCGGGAAATAGCGCGGAATCCACTTGGATTCAAATGTGGATTCTATATTTGCGGCCTCCTTATCAAATCTCTAAATGGATGTAGTAGGATCCGGGGATTACCAAACAAATTCCTGCATGAATACCTTCTTCGAAGTAGCCCATTATCGTCAGACTTGACATCGTGTCTGATACGTTCAAAATTGCTTTTAGATCAACGTTAGCTTTTTCGTACGTGATTCATTTCAACGAACGTCTTCCCAAACTTCGCAAAATAGCCAGGTCTGCTGATAATCGACGTTACATCAATAGTACGGATTCGTAATCTCCTGTCCTCGTGTATGTACACACAGGGGCATATGTATGCATGAATAATCGTCATATTTCACGACACACGTACGAACGTCACACGAACAGCAATTATGAAGGAACCCGGGGTAAATCTAATCCGCGCGGGGGCTGCTGCGACTCGATTATATTAAATTCATTTTCATCATACAGCCCTCGGTCCCGCGACAACGTCAAGTCGTTGCCACAATTTTTTTTTACCAGATCTACCTGGCGTACTTTGAAACTCGGGGAAGATTCAATTTTCTGCTGCAAAAGTTTCAACGATTAAAAGCAAATTAATTCTCCTAGTGATTAATGTTTCTTTTGATTTTCTTGTTTTTTTTCTTCTTCTCGTATTCCGCATCGTAAGGGGCTGTGGGATTTAAAAATACGAGAGATTCTATTTCACATGACGATGAAGGAGTGAATCCAATTTCGCGAGACAGTACGATAAGTTTGAATATTCATTTGAATTTTATCATATTTCATGATCGATCAAATGAACATTTAATTTCGTTCTTATATTTTTTTATATCAGAACGAAAATACAGGTTCACTTTTTTTTCTATATTGATTACTTTTGTCGAATTGCTCTTCATGTTAATTACGGGAATTTTATTGTATTGAGAATTGCACGGAGACAATTTTGCTCCCTCGAAAGGATTCCCCCGAGACAGAGACGTGCATTGTGTACAGGGGCACTTGCAGTCGCGGCTGGGATAAAAAAAGAAAAAAGGAAAACGAAACCCGCACACTTTCCTTTACGCTCATTGTTACGCTAAATACGGGCTGTCCTTTCCTTCCTCGCTTTCACACAATACACAATGGCTTTACCGAGAGAGCACGTTGTTGCTACACTAAATCTCACTGTTTAAGACAACGGCGGATTTTAACTCGCGAAATACCAATATATTTCACACCCAAACCTGACTTTTACGAGACGCAGCAGAATTTTCGTACAACTTGTTTTGTTACGTGCTAATTGAAAAATACATTTGACCGATAATTGGAGTGTTTTTGGAAAAATCTATTAATCTTATTCTCACAATAGAATGACAGTCGAAGGCTCGTATTTCGCAAAAAAAAATATTTCGACTTTTTCAAATGCGAGAGCAATCTTTTTTGTCTCCCATTTGATCTTGTAATTTCAAAATGAGCAAGAGATATTATATTTCGACTGGCCGGATAGCAGTATGTATTTTTCCTTCTTTTGATATATAGGCGAAATCTTTTTTCCCCATATATTGCAGAATATTGTTTTATCAGCGCAATAACGGGATATTTTTTTAATCAAAATTGGCGAGAAAGTCTTCTTTTAGTAGCGGATTTATCGTTTCTTTATGCTCTTTTGTATTGTTGCGAAAATTGAAATGAAATCGCGGAAGCAATTTTTTCAGCCTCAGTCGCATAACGATAACACGGAATTATTTCACATTAACGAGAGAATATATTGCGCGAATGCGGGAAAATACACGGTGAATGCTCCCATTGGGGAGATACAGCTGCATTGCAATTTCCATCGGTCCTCCATAACTGATCCCTTAATACACAGGTACGTACATGTACTGTAAATCTTGCTCTATTCATATGCGTTATCAGCGGCATAAACTGCATATCGAGAACCCGATATATATATATATATATATATATATATATATATATATATATATATATACACGTGGAGTCATAAACAAATGTTAAGAGGTGCTCGAACTTGGTCGTTTCGATTGTGTGTCTCGCAAGCAAGGAAGTAACCACCAATGACAACGACAACGCATCAAGGAGCAATCTTCGCCTTGCTAAATCCAATATAACACCGATCAAAACACCTATGAATATTTGTTTCGCTATATACGTCGACGATCTTTCATCTCGAATTATGTTCTTTTGCGCATCGTACCAAATGAAATTGATGATTTGTCAGCAGCCGCGAAGAATTCTGGGAGCAAATAATAAAAAAAGAGTATACACAGGGTGTCCAATTTAAGTATCGCACGCCGTTATCCCAGAAAGTACACCTTGTGATAAAAAATCTTTCACATAAAAGTGTTTTGTTTGTTTTGTGGAGGGGTGAGATAGGACCCTTAGTTTGACCCTGGATATAGCGACCGCGGTCACGAATTTTTCAGGATCTCAAATGATTACCCACACTTTATGAAAAAATACTTATTCGTAGAATTTTGAAAGTTTTACCGAGGTAAGCTGTGAAAATATATTTAAAAAACAAGAATTCGTATTAAAAATGTGGAAGTTGATGTTCTGATGACAATTGCAGTTACATTCAGGGTTAAGCTAAAAGTTGTATGGCCAACCTTCGCGACGAGTCGAACAACATTTATTTGAAATCTTTTTTATCGCAATGCGTACTTTCTAAGGTAGCGGGTTCCAAATCTAAATGGGACACCTTGTATGTATGGGTATATGTATTGGAGGCCGTGATTGCCCAACCTATACTATGGCGCAAAACGAAAAGACGTCATTCTCGTATAGGAAAGAGATGAATGAGTTTCGCTACCATCAACGAACATTGCGAGAAAAAAAAACAGAAATTATTAAGTTTTTTTTTCCCTCCTCTTTCATGCGCGTGCAAACAACAAAAAAGTATAAATTCCTGACGGACGGCTTAATCGAGTCGTTGGATTTGAGAGATGAGAAAGAGGGAGAGGGAGAGAGGAAGAGCTGCTCGACCAGAAATATGTATGTACGTATATACGCTGAAGGAAAACTGCAATTGCTGCTTCTTTTCATGCCTCTGTAAGCTTTAGTCCCTGTAGCGATTGTTTTTTTCGTCTTTCTTTCTTTTTTCCTTCAACGATCAATCTTCGATGTAGGCATGTCAGTTGCGAGAAATTTGCAGAGAGGAAGAAAAAGTGTTGATACTTTTCTAACGATGGAATTTCACTTTTGAGGATCCGAGTGATCATTCGTTCTTTTCCGTTGACGGGTTCAGTCATAGAGAAAGAAAAATATTTTATGAAAATGAGAAATTTGTATGACGTTTTGGCGAAGTTTTTATCTCGGTCCGGAGCATCTCTTGGCCAAGTAGGTTCTTCAGTTTTAAGACCCTCGCGGAGGAATGTTCACGCAAGGGACAAGTGGTTAGGAAGAACGGTAGAAAGTTTCTAATGAGCAAAGTTTGAGAGGTCGTACTTTGTAAGGTGGTTGCATATGAAATCGCCCTGATTTTTTTAGCGAAAGAAAAGGTAATGGTACGGTAGCAAATCGACGGAATCGTTTATTTAAACTGTTGCCCATCGGAAGACACAAGCTTGGCTTATTTTTAAACTACGAATCGTATTCCATGCAGAAAAAAATCACGTTCTTCAGACGTGATCCAGTGATCTAGCCAGTTTTTGACTCCTTCGTTCGAGGTGAAGTGCTAAGCGCTGGATGCATCGACTGAAACAAATGGTTATCGGAGAGAGCAATGTCTGGGGAATATGACGGGTGGGGTTCGATTTCCCAGTTCAGTCCTTCTAAGTACTTCTTAACCGGTTAAGCGACATGCGGCCTGGCGTTGTCGTACTGCAGAATCAACTTGTCGTGGCGTTTCTCTCTTCCCGGCCTCTTCTTGTGGAGAGCTCGCTTCAAAGGCATGCATTGCAGTCGATAATGATTCTCCGTGAAGGTTTCCGATGGTTTCAGCAGCTCGTTATACACAACGTCCTTCTTTTGGGTGGTTTTCCACGAGCCTTGTTGTCCATAAGGAAATCACCACTTTGGGAGCGGCGACACCACTCTTCACACTTTGTACTCGTTGGAGCACTACACTTTCTCTAGCAAACAATGCGTTTCCGCGCTCGATTTCTTTGCCAGAAAATAATAGAGCATAACTTCCCCCAATTGTGATCTATTTGGAATAAATCTTGTCATTGTATTAGGTGTGTGTGCATTAATTGCAAGAGATTGCCCCAACTAGTACTACATCGGGTCATGTTGTTACTAATTTTATGTCAAAGCATCATCACGTAGCTTTAGTTTTCAGTATATGTTATTTTGCCGAAGTCTATAATGCCATCGGCATATAGATGCGTATGCCATCAAAGCGCAATTTACGGGAAGCTTTGCTTTTTTGCTTCCATTTGAAGAAAACGGTGGTGCTGAACGTTAACGAATGCTGTCGGAAGCTTATGATGATTATCCTCCATCAATTTAATTTAAATGTAAGTAGTTTCGAGTCTATAAAAAAGGTGATTTTGACACGGAAGATAAGGAACGTCCGGGTCAGCCGAAAAAGTTTGAAGATGAGGAAGTGGAAGCTTTACTCGACGAAGACACGAGTCAAACGCAAGAAGAACTTACAGATCAATAGATGTTGATCAGCATCAAATGTTACCAATAACAATTGATGCAATTGAACGAATCATAGAAGCAAAAACGTCCAGATTAAACGAAAAGACAAGACAAATGAATCTCCAGCCCAACAACTAATGCCGTAATGTTACCAAAAAATCCCTTAAAATTAATGAACTCTCCTAACAAACCTAAATAAAATGGATGATATTAACACGTCGCACAAATGTTACCTACGACCCTTTCGCAAGGCTCTATGTATCTATAATCATGCATATTGCCAACATTAAATTCGAGAGAGTAGTCTACCTAGCTCCATCTATTTCCCGTGGGCGATTTCATCGGCAACTACCTAATATTATTTTATACCTTATATGGTGTATATTTGATTGCAACAAGATACCCTGACACTTTTTTTCAAATTAATAAAAAAAATCACCACTTCTGAAACTTCTATATGTAAAATTTTTTGCATTCTTTTTTTAGACTTGCAACTCGCGAATTAACTTTTTTTAACGTTATCAGAACTGTCAATGTAAACCAAAAGAAACCGTAGTAAATCATAAAACGTAGTGAATAATACAAAGAATTTATTTCATCTGATTTCTTTGGTCTTTGCCTTTGCCATTTCGCCTGTCTTCAACGTAAATGAATCCAATGCGCATTAATCCATACACATAATGAGCATTTTTCCCTTCCATTATAAAAGCACTTTCATCGCTGTAAATAATTTTTCGGCCTTTGCAACAGCTATTGTGTATCTGAGCGTTTCTTTTCAGTTAATCGAAAGCATATCTTTTACCTGTCAACACGAAACACCCAGGGAGTGCCTCCGTATACTCCATTTAATTAGGGGCTTGATACAAATTTTATTTTCGTCGCGTTGAAGAGGTCCTCGTGACACGGGGGCTCTGTCGCGACGAAAGCAAATTCCTCGCGTGCGAGAAGAGATGCTCATATATATACATACAGATAGTTCGTAAGAACGCGAAAAAGGAGAAAAAAAAACGTTGAAAAAAAATGGGCGAAAAAGAAAGGAAAGTGGAGGAAGACTTCGCGCGAGTTCTTTGTCTTTCCGTCGAGTTGCAAAAACTCTTGGTGACGCGACAAAATGTGTGCAACTCGAAGAGATTCCCATTCTCCCGCTCGACTATGATGGAAGCTGCTGCTTTTATCAGCGTCTCAGGTTGTCCCTGTTCCTTGTCTCCCTGTCCCGTCAGGCAAACCGTGCCCGTCCGCGTATATGGATTCTTTCCTTGGCGTTCTTTCGCTCTGCTCTGTCTCAGCTGCGGGCCCTGCTCGCGGACAGTTTCTTTCCGCCAGGACAGGACCTGCCTCTTCTAATGGCATTTTCTTTTCTGACATTCTGCAAAGAACAAAAGCCAAAGTATGACGAGTGCTCCTCGATGGATCGCCACGCATACCCGCCCACGCGTTTCATTTCTGCTCTTCACTTCTGTCTGTCGACGGGAAACTCAATATCTTTTAATGCCAACAATTTCAATTTCTCTTATCAAATCGCCGCAAGTTTTATCATATCCGCGCATAGGTGTAAATAAAAGATTCCCGATTCAGTCTTTTTTATGGCTTGCTGTTATCTTTTTCGATCAAGTACACGCTGATGCTATCAATCTTTCCAGCCACGATGAAAGAAAAAAGTTGGTCGTACCAATTTGCTTGTGTCTAAATGGATTTTGTCGAAATCCATTTTTGAGGAGCGTCTGACCATTCTAACTCGAAACCAGGCTGGCTTTTGGCTAATAATTGGAACAATGGGGAGCGTAATTAAATTGTAGCATTGGTAATAATTGAAAGCGTGATTTTGGGACGAAATCGACGTGCTCGCTTGTGTGATCACGACATGTGTATGATAGCGCTCATCATTGTCAATGCGCGCGAATACGTGTGCCGTTCTTATAAATTGAAATTTGATGAAGCAATTCGGAATTCGATCACTCCTGATAGTTTTTATTTGCACTGCAATGGAAATGGTGATGTAGCAGTTTTCCGAATTATCGACAAATTGCACTAACTAGCAATAACGAAATAACCAGGCTCGTGTGATAAAAGAACAGTCGAACATTATTCATTGAATAGTCAAACACACACATACGCACGTATACATTTACATGCACAAGTAATAAAACTAACGAGATATAGGTACGTCAATATGCCTTACCTAACTTCGAATGATTGGATCACCGGCTATGAATCGTCCCTCGACTCTCGCATACACATGGTAACACCCATCGCATGCCTGAGCGCGTCCAGATCAAGGATACGCAAGCCAATGATAATTTTTCCTTCGCCGATATACATATGTATACTTAACCATTTATATAATATATTCATATATATAGATATATATAAACATTCGTATTACATACGTGAACTATAGCTATTGTAGTCCATCCAACAGTATACAATACACCTAGTTGAAGTTATCTGATAAAAGTTTATGCCACGGGAGAGCCGATAAAGCGAAGGCCTTGCCGGACCGAGCTAAACCATATATCGATCATAAATACCTACGTATATATATATATATATATATATATATATATATATATATATATATCAATATATGGATGTATGTGTACATGCATATAGGTAAAATATAATATTCAACTTTTCGTTTTTCATATACTTGATCTTCTGTATACGGAGGAGGGGCTGCATAAATGAACCAGTTGCGTGAATGGATTACCCGCACGTACTTTGGCGATCTTTATGTAAATCGAACCGGTACACTGCGGCGGGTGTAAAGACTGGTAACATCATACAAGCTAGTCTCGGCGCGGTCCATGAGTTACAGACAGCTCGAACGCCACGCAATGTAAATTCATGGTAAGCAAAAATACAGGAATTGTTGAATCTTTGGTTCGCCGGTTTTTCACTGAAAATTATTCTCCCTTTACGTTTTTCTGGCTCGAATATTGTGATAGGACAGTCAGGTGTGAAGTGAAGGTTGAACTTTCATTGGGCATTCTGATGTCTAAAGAAAAGAAGGATGCTTCTATATTTCTCGGTGAAACGCTCGAACCCTCATCGAATCGGTACTCGCCCAATGGAAAGGCAACATTTTTTTGACTGTCAAATGCTAGAAACCACACACACACATACACATATGCACGAACCGAATAGGAATTCGAGTCATAATTCGATAGGTCTTCTATAAGTTCTCTATTCGCGGTTCAGTCACACGGCAAGACATTACCAAATCTTCGGTAATAAATCGGTCAAAAGGTGATCTCTGCCTGCTGCGCTTCTGGTAAATGTGGATGACGATTCCATTGTTTTTTGCTGAGAATAGCAAACGTTGATTAAGAGGACCGTTCGAATTTGAAATAATTCCATTTCGCCCTTTATATAAATATTTATACAGGGCTACTGGTTATTGATCACAGTCCCGTGAAAGGTTTGTAACACATGTTTTCCGCTGATGTACAGAACATGAACCAAATAAACGTCATTTCCGGGAAGTGTTACTGCATTATTTTGTTTCAAAGGTGCTTCTAAAAGCCATTGTTTGTTTGTGGATGCTTACGAAGAACATGCTCCATCGGTAAGTATGTGTGAAAAGTGCTTTCAATGATTTGGAAAGCATGATTTTTATTTGGATAATAAGACACATGGAAAACCGCCGAAAAAAATTGAAGAGAAACAATTGAAAGCATAAAGAAGCGAAGATGCACGTCGAAGAGAAAAATAATTGGCAACAGCACTAAATGTGAACTAACAATGCATTACCATACGCCTGAATGCCATAGGAATTGTCCAAAAGCAGGGAAATTGGATACCATGAGAATTGAAAGCATTTTACAGCAAGACAATACCAGACAACATGTTCATGATTCCGTCAAGAATTATCTAGGAGTGAATTGGGATATTCTACCTTACCCGCTATATTCACTAGACGTTACTGCCTCAGATTGTTTGGGTTTGTTTCGATCCATGGCGTCGGTCCTTTCTGGAGGACGGTTCAGTTGTTATGAAGAAATAAAAAATTGGCTTTATAACTGGATCGCTCAAAAACCATGAAACTCCCGTGCGGAAAATTGGCAGGGCATCCCTAATACAATTCGAGGCCTTCAATGGATTGTTTGAGGATTCCATAGTAGGGTTTTCCGTAAAAGAGCCGGACCAGGCCCCTATTAGGGAATGGTAGGGTAGGTAGGTTGACTAAAACTATGGTCTAAGTACGGAGAACAAGTAAGGGCCTTTAAAAGGTGCAGTTGTAGATTCCCTCTAGTAGCGATTTCCCCAATATTACCAGACTTTGCTATTATAAGGGCAAATCAGTATAAATTGCTTGACTAAAGAATTTGTGGCATAATAATTATCGAGATCGATTAAATATAATAATTAAACTATGCGTTTAATAGACGAGCTGTGATGGCGTGAACCAACACGCATGCAGTTCGTTCATTGAAGCAACGCGGGATCAAACGTGTCCAAATATGCGGCAGAATTCTAAGCCTCAAATGTAATAAAATAATACATTTCTTATTCACAGTGCACACACACTCGCACTTACGCATATGGCTGCAATAATTTTTATAAGGTACCTTTGAGGCAATTTTAAAGGACCTGATTATTTTGCCCTCAATGGCCCTCGGTAGCGAAGTGTGACTGGCCATTGATGATCCATATGAGGCTTCCAGACTAGGGCCTCAATAAAGTTAGGGAAAATTAAGATGGGCCCGATCAACGCCCGAACTCAATATCCGCACGGACTTCTACTGGCGTGGGATCCATTTATCGCTTGAACGATGGACAACGTCAATGTATTGAATGACAATCAATGTGTTATTTTATTTTAAAATCGTGAAAGTCATACTTGTACATCTAATAAAAATCCAGTTGTTCTCCAAGTCATTCTCAACAAATGGGATCTTCATTTGGATGACCATTCGACAATTATGCCAACCGAATAATTTTTTTGCGTTTGTCATAAGCGGCGATTGCGTGCAATTCCTTCATCCGTCATTTCTTTGTTTTTGGGCAAGAACGCGGGCGTATTTGAAAGAAGCGTGGCCCTCTCGGGGGATTTACCGTACACCCGATGGAATTCCAACGACTCGCATGGAATTGTCGCGAGTTCTTTCAACAGGGTCGCGTCGCCGGCACTTTTAGAACACTTCTCGTTGTAGCGAAAAAGACATGAAAAATAAAACCCGTATACCGTGTATATACATAAATGCATGGGTATACGTATACATTTCTGTAATAACACACGTACAATTATATGTATAGCATTGCGTGCTTTTGCTCTGGGCTCACTTCTTTTTGAAAGCTCTACCGGGCTTTACTTCATTTCCGTTCGGAGCTCTTTGGCTAGTTTTCCGTCTCGCTTTTGCTTTTACCATCAGTCTCTCTCACTCTCTCCCTCTCTATTTCCGCGAGCACTAGACTTTAATGCGCCATATGGCCACTCTTTTTTTTCGTTGAAAAAGCAATCTGGTGACTTGAGCTCTCTCGACACGACGATTCGTCGTTTCTAACGCACAGACACACACATACACACATGTATGTATATATGTTTTCACGCTGATGATGAATACTCTGTTGAAAAAACATTATCCGTGGAGAACACGAACTTATAGCTAAACTCTTGGACATATATGTTCGTTGGTTGAAAGAAATTTAAGGATATCTCAACGCGAAAGAGGAATTGTCCATATGGTAGGCCGTAAATTACACAGGGAACATGTTTGTGCTGTATTTTGAAATATTTTATAAATATATGTAGTCTCAAATTACACACATAAATAAATGTATGTTTGTGTGAATGTGCGTGTGTGTGAGGGCGGTTTCGTATTCAAAAAGATTCACCGACATATTCAGCGAGTTGTCTTCAATTTTTAGTAACAATTCTAAGCTTTCTCACGTGAATCGGTGACAAGCGTATCGGAATGTCCACGCACATCATTTTCAAATGGATTTTGCTCGTTGGTATGCCTGTTTATCTTAAATAGAATCAACAGAGTTCCACAATCAAACGCACGAGAGAAATATAAAAATAAAAATAAATAAAGTTATAACGGTGAAATTTAATCGAAGCATAAACTTTGTTGCACGTTTTTCTTCGACTCCTCCCTTTTAGGAAAACAATTTTCATCGCGTTGAACGGTTTTTTTGTGCTCTTTTAGAAAACAATTTCTTCGTCGAACCGGAGAAAGAAAGAGCGAGAGAGAGAGAGGCGGGTATACCTGCCTCGTAAAAGAATCACGAGGACCTTTCGCGATTTCACTATTACTCAGTATTATTCTTATAAAATTCGGAGGGATACCGTGCGTGAATTTTGTTTTTTCTTTTAATCTTCTTTTATGAGAGAATCACGCGAAATTAAAGACCCTCTTTGACGCTGCTCCCGAGAGAGAGAGAAAGAGACGGGCGGAGGGAAGGAGATAAATATTTTCGTTGGCGAGGCAAAAAACGCGCGCGAGAAAGAGAGAAAAAAAACTTGGCACTTGAGATTCTCTCGCGTCTGGGGCCCATTTACGAAAGCGGTTCTCTTTTCGCGTCTTCACGAGCCTCCGAGTTCTCTTTTCTCCGTCTCAAACTCACTCTCCCTCACTTCCTCTCACTCTCGTCTTGCGACACGTCGTGATAGTTTCTTTGAAACTCATCCGCCCGAAGTTTCGTTCTCCGGACCAGCTGTAGAAGCTTTCTCGTTCAATCTTTAGGCACTTCACTCTCACCTCGTGAGATACAAAAACTAAAGAAAACAAAAAAAAAGTACGGAAATAAACTAGAAAAATGGCAAGATTTGTCGTGAATTTTGGGAAAGATTGCGTCCCGATACTCCAATCCATCACTTCATATTTCTTAGGGCAGAGGGGGGCAAGTCGGGATATTTAAGGTTTGAAGCTCAATAAAACTCATGTTTTTAAAGTCACATAATCGTATTTATTTCTGATTCAACCTAAAATAATCAGTCTCACAAGATTTGGTCAAATTAGGAACATTCGAGTGATAATTTTAGCAAATAAAAATTAAAAACAAAAAAGGGAGATCTCCCCATCTTGCCCCATACTGCGGGCAAGATGGGGTACCCCCCGGCGGCATGATGAGATTCATTATATCCCAATCACATTACACCCGAAGAAGCGTTATTTGGGCTGGCAAAGCGCACAGACATGAATAGTGTTTTTTTTTCTTTAAGGAGTTACGTGAGATCGAAAATTCCACAAAATTCATTTTTTAAATTTTATTGTCTAATAGTACAATAGGTCTAGAATATTCTTCCAAAGTTTTAAGTCAATCGGTGTAAAAGCCTAGGAGAGAGAGCCTTTGGAAATTCCGCCCGTTGGGGAAAACCGGCCGGAAGCGACGCAGGTATACGCATTTTTCTCAAAACACTATTTTTGAGGTCGGTGGACACGATTTCTCAAAAACTAATGCACCGATTGAAATTTTGCACACTTCTTCAAAATACCATTGACTAGTGATTGAACGAAGGTTTTTTTTCGATTACAACTAATTTTACAAGGCTATACGTAGTGTAAATTGTACCAAAAATTGAACTATTTTGCATACAACTCTGCCAAAAATTCGAATTTCAATTTTTTTAAAATCCTTCGTTCAATCACGAGCTACACTTATCTACTAACGAAAAAAAATAGTTTTTTTAATTTCAGATAAAGCTATCATGAGTTATCCTCACCACCACGAGGACACTTTTTTTTGAGGGGTCTCCGAAAACCAGATCCCACTGGCTGAATTTCCCAAATTTATGGATGATTTTTTTTTAAATATTGTTGAAATGTTGCTCTTTTATATGCTCAATATCTTGAATAAAATAATTTATGTATTATATTTTTTTTAAATAGAGAAAATATACTTTTTTTCGCTTCGAAACCCACGTAACCCCTTCAGCCTTTATCTTTTTCATTTTTCGCTTGACGCATAGTTCTTCGGGCCATGTTCCCCTCTCCGTCTCGCATTTATAATTCCGCACCATCCTAGAAGAAAAGAAAGCTATGTGTAGCACACAGTTTTATAAAAAGAAGATTATTCAAATGTAATAATACACATGCTGTCTAGAAAATAATTAAAATCACAAAGAACTCAATAATTCTGTGTCCCATGTACTATGGGCCAAGATAGAGTGGCAGATCTCCATCTTGCCCCACCGTATATTTTGCCGATCAAATATTTATAATAAAATAACGACGCGCGTCGCATCAAATAGCAAGTTCTTAGCTGATTCAACATTGAATATAACACATATAGTAATAGCACGTCATCATCCACCGTTAATCGACAAAGTACAGTCACATCCGAAACCAAATTTCAAAACGGCAACAAGTATACAAAAAATTAACTTTCTCTTCATCACTCGATACGCGTGCACTCTAGAGCGATGACACGCGATCGACTGATGGCGGTCATGGCAGCGGATCGTACGATGCCAGAATGAACGTGATTGATTCATTCAGATCGAGTATTTGGCCGGGTACACCGTCTTGCCCGCAACCCCGTCGGGCCCCCCTCTCCCCTATCTACTATTTCATTTTTCTCGGCCCGCCGTAATATCCTATCCAATCAATGATTCTGAAGTATCAACATCCAAAATAAGTAAAATCAAAACGTGCCTGAAGTTGTGCAATATAAAATATGCAAAGCGTAACATTAATTTTCTATACGTAAATTTAAGGTATGTCAAACGATTCATTTTTTTTTCTTTTAACCTCCCACTTTTCCTTAAAATCCCAAATTGTTCAGTGACCCAATGGTTCCAAAGTAAAAAATAGTGTAGCACCCTTTAGAGTTAATTGCCGCAGTCGCTCGTTTTCGAGAAGCATCGCAAAACTTTGATCAACATATTTGATCAAATTTTGATCAACAGATAACGTTTTTTTTATTCCCAATTTTAAGGAAGAATTTTATTTTAGTTTTTTTATCGTTTTAAATATTTTATTATATTTTAATTTAATTTCCGATATTAATCAAGAGCAGAAAACTCCAAAAAATGTAACTGTATCTTAACACACCCTATAACTTATGAAGGGTGTCTTAAAATGACCTGAAATTTTTATTTATCAATAAAACTTATTATTTCTTTGTAAAGTACGCATATTTTTATTTTAATATAAGGTACAAACATGGAGGTTATGTGTGGAACACAATATCCGATAAATGGCCGCCTCGTCCCAGTTTGCAAACGTTCAGCCTTTTGACGGAAATTTTCAATAACATTTT
>CAWVQM010000227.1:0-22481 GCA_963932345.1 Ophion ventricosus | reverse complement strand
AATGGGTACGGCCGGGGGGGGGGGGGGGGGGGGCTCTTGGGGGATGAGGGAGAGCAAGAGAGCGAGTGAGAGAGACTCGAAATACGACCTGATCTAATAGGGATTAAGGGAGTGACAAATGTAAGAGTAGGTGCAACAGATTCGAGAGAGTGTGTGTGAGAGAGAGAGAGAGAGAGAGACGGCAAATTGGATGAAAAAAATCGCCCGAGTAGCCTCTTTGGATTCGCGTCGGTTGCTGTTTATTTTTCTTTTTTGTTTTGTTCTTATTTAATTCTCGCCAAACGCGAGCCGCAACGACGAAACGTTAGCGCCAATTACGGTGATCGCACTCTCTGGCTCTTTCTACATATATACGAGGTGTGTAAATTATGTAATGAGACTGGCAACATGTGATACGCCTTCAGTACGAGATTTAACTCGCTAGAGTCATTTGGTTGTGCGTAGCGAGTTTTTTTTTTTTGTGAAACACTTTTTTCTAGTGCGTTCTTAAAATGAGTGACATCAATTTCGAGCAGCGACGTGCTATCAGGCTTTGCTTCAGACTTGGGCACAGTGCAACGGAAACTTTTGCAAAACTTCAGCAGGCCTACGGAGACAGTGTTTTGTCAAGGGCCCAGGTTTTTCGGTGGTTCACGGCATTTTCAGAAGAAGGAGAATCGATTGAAGATGAACCACGCAGCGGAAGGTCTTCATCTTCAAGAACCGATGAAAATGTCGACAGAATCCGGGATCTTGCGCGTTCAGATGTTCGGTTGACAGTCAGAATGATCGGGGAAGATTTGAATTTGACTCAATGAGATGAGAACAATTGCTGTCACACAGCAAATTCAATAAACAAGTTTTTGGCTGGTAAAAACATTCCTGTGGCATTTTCCTCTTCCCAAGATTGAAAAATCATCTCAAGAGACGTCATTTTGGGACACTCGAAAAACATTCAAACGGCCGTAACCGATCAACTGAAGGTTATTCCAGTATCCGAGTTCCAGCAGTGCTATGAGGATTGGAAGAACCGTCTCCAGCGCTGTGGTGGCTTTCCAAGGAAGTTAATTCGACAGAGACAATATCGAATTGTAATTCTATTCGAATAAAAGAAATTGAAAAAAAAAATCAGTCTACTTAATTTACACACCTCGTATATACACAAGGATATAATTGTCGCCCTGGTAAAAATCATGATTCGCGGGCCGAATAGTTTGGTCTCGCGATGACGAGAGGATCACCTTGTCGGGAGTAACGCGCTCATTGCGCTCGGGTTCGCTTCCGTAAAGGGCTTCGACGTTCCCCCCTGTCTCTCCTCTCACGAAACTCGTTTTTCCCTTCGTCCTTCTTCGGGAGCCTCGTTTTCGGAACGCGTTTCGTTAATTTTTTTTTTTCTTCATTTTCTTCCTCATTTTTTGCTCCTCGTTCCGAATGATCGCGTTGTGTACGCCGTGTACCCAAGGTAATGGCTCTTAAGTATACAGTCGGAGGTGGTGGAGCGAGCGCAGCACGCGTTTGACCTGTGGACGATGTATTTTTCTATATATAAATTCGGGAGGTGATCGATAGCGAGACTAATATAATAACACACCTTAATACCCGTATCTGTTACACTCTCACGTGCACAAGGAGAAGCCAGAGGGAGAGATTTTCTCTCTCTCTCTCTCTCTCTCTCTCTCTCACTCTCTCTCACTCTCTCTCTCTCTCTCTCTCTCTCTCTCTCTCTCTCTCTCTCTCTCTCTCTCTCTCTCTCTCTCTCTCTCTCTCTCTCTCTCTCTCTCGCGCGAAAAGAGATCTCTCGGAGATAGCGAGGAATAAAGTGGAGAGAACGGTGAGAGAGAACGCAAACGAGCAGCCGGCACAGCTTGCTCGTTTACTCTCTCGCGATCCCGAATCGGCAACCTCGGACTTACAAAACACACGCGCAACTACTTCCACCCAACTATCCTTACGCTTTGCAATTTTTATACGTCTCTTTTTATCTTCACTTCGCCCGAGACCTTCTCGTTTATCTACACGTACAGGCACACACAAAACTTATACGTGTACGTGTTCATGCGAAACTTATGAGATCTTGGATATACTTTGTTTCTGAAAAAAAAAAAAAAAAAAAAAAAAGAAGGAACGCCAAATTCATCATTCGAGAATATTACGTTGTACACGGTGCGCGTTTTACCGTTGATCCTGGGCCAGGACGTAGCACCTGGCGCGATTTATCGAGATCGCCTTTGCCGATCGAAGCAATTTTGTACTTGCGATATTATTTATGCGTGTACTTATAAATAATATGTGTAGATGTGTGCGTGTGTATAAAGTGTGAGAGAGGAGGAGAAATAATTGGCTCGATTCGTGGATCGGTACGGTAACGAAATAGGCTGCGAGCGCATACAACCGGCCATTTGCTTAACGGGCTAACGAGCTCTGTAAGTTTTCACGTTTACGCGATTAACGATATTTCTTTAACGATTAATTTGCCGGCTAAATGTTCATAGATATTTACGAGGGCAGTAGTACGATATCCGGGATGCTAAAGTTTGTCCGTGCGACATTGATATTTCGGTCAAAAGAAAAACTTTTTCAAGAGTGGTAAAAGTGGATTTTCGAACAAATAACGGAGCTCTCGTGTAGAGATTTGAGTCGGGAAAAAGTACTGCTACTTATCTGCCTTTCCTAGATAATATCAGGCCATAGTCAGGCCGCCCAACATGGATCAGGTTCGTCATGTAACACAGGGTGTCTCCCGACCTGGAAAGTCATGGAGTCTTAAGGGGTTACGTGGGTTTTGAAAATTTCAAAAAATCCATTTTATTTTATTATCTAATAGTACAATATGTCTAGAATATTCTCCCAAAGTTTTAAGTCAATCGGAGTAAAAGTCTAGGAGAGAGAGCCTTTGGGAATTCCCCCCGTTGGGAAAGAGCGGTCGGGAGCGACGCAGGTATATCGGATTTTTTTCAAAACACTACTTTTGAAGTCGATGGACACGATTTCTCAAAACTTAATGCACCGATCTTCTTGAAATTTTGCACACTTCTTCAAAATAGTGACTAGTGATTGAACGAAGGTTTTTTTTTTCGATTACAAATAATTTTACAAGGCTATACGTAGTGTAAATTGTACCCAAAATTGAACTATTTCGCATACAACTCTGTCAAAAATTCAAATTTCAATTTTTTTTTAAAATCCTTCGTTCAATCACGAGCTATACTTATCTACTAACAGAAAAAAATTGGTTTTTTAATTTCAGATGAAACTATTATGAGTTATCCTGACCACCACGAATTTCCCAAATTTTTGGATGAAATTTTTTTTTAATATTGTTGAAATGTTGCTCTTTTATGTGCTTAATATTTTGAATAAAATAATTTATATGTTATATTTTTTTTAAATAGAGAAAATATGCTTGTTTTTGGCCTCGTAATTACACTCGACCCTGAAAAAGTCACGAAATATCATGGAAAATTACCAGTCTACCTGATTTTTTTCAAAGATCTCTACAGTGCTCGTTATCATGGCCGATTTTTGTGTTAATTTATTCAAAATAATTTCAAATTTTTGCGGGTTTGCGATAATCTACGGTAATAGGGGAAAAAGGTAGTAGAAACAAAGAGCAGTATATAAATATCAAAATTTAGAAAATTGATCGCACTAAAGAATTATAAACAATGGATTTACACCAGAAAGTTTTACTACAAGTCATGAAAAAATTCCAATCCCTTGATTTAAAAATCCTTCAATGTCATGAAATTTCAATTCTGGTAAAAATTAGACACCTTGTAGCAGGTCTTCTACACAAACACGCGCGCGTGCACACGCGAAAATCATATAGATCGCCATAGCTTCAAAACGCAGCAAAAATAGCCTTGTTTTTTTTTTTTTTTTTTTTTCAATCGCTACAGCTCCGTTATTTAATCGAAAATCGAATTTCATCACTCATGCAAAAGTGTTTCCTTTGACCAAAATGTCAATGTCGCATGGTGAAGATTCGGTGCCCCGGATATCGGAGTATCCCCCATACAACTATATATATCATATATGTGCGTTGAATATATTTCTATGCGCCGCGATGCGTAATATATAAAGCTCCCGTTCGGATTCATGCCAATAAATCAAATTGCTTTTTCGGGCGAATGAGAAAGGGATATATATATATATATATATATATATATATATATATATAGAGAGAGAGAGAGAGAGAGAGAGAGAGAGAGAGAACAAACGTCATGTACATATATATATATATAAAACAAACGGCCGCGTTTCATCGCGACAGCAGATGAAATGGTAATGAAAACACAGGCGATCCGTTGTCGCGATAAAATTCTCGGGTCTCGACAAGCGAGGACGCGTGTCCTCGCTCTCGATATGCCCTGTACAAGATGAGCACGGGGGGGTGGGGGGGGGGGGATATATATATCGAATGTGCACCGCGGAGAGGGCAGGGGGGGTCCCATCGAAAAACCACCGGAGAGTTTGCCAATCGTGCCGATCGTGTTTGCACTATACGCGTATATACGTATACTCTCAACGGTTTATATGTACATACGAATATTATGTACGTGCATTCGTGCAGCATAGCGTACGTACGTACAGAGTATGCACGGTATAGCGAGTGACTCGCCGAAAGGGTATGTGCAAACCAGAGAGAAAGAGTAATTAATTCGAGCGTCTATACGTTGGAGGCGGGAGGGGGGGGGGGGGGCTAGCCGATGAGATCGGGTGTCTTTCATGATGAGGATGACAAGAAGTGAGTAACTGTCTAACGTGGCGTCCACACCGAGAGGAAAGTCCATGGCATTTTCGACAAACGCCCATTGTAATAGAGAGGATAGTGAAGTTTCCTATAGTTTATTGACACTGCAATCATGATATGGTTAAGGCCTTAGGTCACTCTAGAGGTAAAAAAAACGGCATATTTTGTGATTTTTTTTTCCAGCGAATCCATAAAATAAATCGGAATTACAAAATAAGGGTTTTATTATACACGTAATTGACTATACAAAATTATTTTTTTACAGCGATACATGTCAAAATGGCGATTGTGGAGCATTTTTTCGATGACGCCTTTATTTCTGATGAGACACTAAAGTTTTTTCGATTATATATAAAAATAGCTATAGAAGTACGTCGGATTTTTTTGATATATTGTTTTTTGTCAAAATGGCGCATTTCTAAAACAAAAAGTATAAAATGCCATGAGAAAATCGTCAGAAAATTGTTTATAAAAAAGGAACTATGCAATATAATTTTTAAAAAATCCTACGTAGTGCCTCAAAAAATGTAATTCTAAATATACAGTTACAATTTTAAGTGAATCGGTTGAAATTTGTTTGAGTTATGAGTCCGGCCGACATGAAAAATGTAGTTTTGAGATAAACGCGTTTAAAGTTAGTAGAAAGTCACGACGTAAATCAAGAGGGGTTGCGCTAGAATTCGAAAATTGAGTACTTAGAGTTTTTTCACACCCGTAATCTTTTGGAATATAATTTTTCAGGTACTAAGGTACATTTTTAACAAAAAAAAATCGATTTTTGGAAAATCCTAGAGTGGCCGAAGCCTTTAATACAGTCTATACAACATAAATAACATGTATTTATTTAATATTGCTCGATTTATTATTTATAAAGATACAAACTTGGAAAAGAAAAAAAAATTGTGGCGTAAAGTGTTGACTGCATACTTGCATCGATGGGCTAAAGTGAGTCATTTTCAGAGCCAACAACATAAAATATTATTGCTCCCTCAGGGAAATATAAAATATAGTTAAAATATAATTGAAAACATCATACATTTGTCTCATTGTCCGTGTACGTTTATGTGACTCTATTTTTCGTAACACACGTATTACTCACGAGGATACACGCTTTGACAGCTCGTCGTCAAATGATTTTTCGCGTTGCCCCAATAGCTTAGAACTGCTATTGTTATTGATAGAAGCACTCTTGTTATTGATAGAAGCACTCTTGTTGCGATCCAACGTGCTTGAAAACACCGGCTACCGCTTGGATAATTAAACCTTATTGGAAGACTGAGGGAACGTGCATACGAAAGGTGTATACGAGATTGAGAACGAGAGGCTGCCAAGTGGGACGGTCGAAGGAAAAGAAAGAGAATAAGAAGTTGCAGTAGGGATCAAGGTCCCTGGACGAACCAAACTCTGGACGCATTTGTGTTCGTGTACAGATCATGTGCTGGGGAAGGAGCGAGCGAGCGAGACAGAGAGAGAGAGAGAGAGAGAGAGAGAGAGAGAGAGAGGGAGAGAGAGAGAGAGAGAGAGAGAGAGAGAGAGGGACTGCAGAGATAACCCGTTTCCTTGCGAGAGCCTGATCGGGATGATGTATGCGTGGCCAAATCTCTCGGCGAAAAACCTTGCGTTGACGGAATCGCCGTACCAAGTTGTTTGCCGAGCCTCCAATCTCGTCGATTCTCCCTGTTGAGGCTGGGTTCACTCTTTCGTATTATAGAAGGAACGTAGAAAAAAAGAAGAGAGAGAGAGAGAGAGAGAGAGAGAGAGAGAGAGAGAGAGAGGGAGA
Organism: Ophion ventricosus; assembly: GCA_963932345.1. Taxonomy (NCBI): domain Eukaryota; kingdom Metazoa; phylum Arthropoda; class Insecta; order Hymenoptera; family Ichneumonidae; genus Ophion; species Ophion ventricosus. The sequence goes on along the minus strand of CAWVQM010000227.1, from coordinate 15,969 downwards.
GAGATGAAAACTTCCGAAAACGAGAAACCTCGAACGAACATTTCCTCGACGATCGGATGGTCATTGTCGCCAGTGCAAATCTCGCGCGCGCCGTCCTCACGGCGTTTCGAAGGCCCAATCGAGCCGTTTCTGCGTAAGGCAATCGTACAACGTTCGTAAAAAATTCTTCCGTATACTAATTATCGCTTGATGGACGCGTAAAAATAAGAAGATAAGTTGCAGTTTTGCGATTATCGAGGATTCGTGACGGAAAAAAAAACAAACTCTGACATTTGGGAATAAACATTACGAAGGGGATAAATAGTGATATATTTTTGATGCTTTTTAATTTTTATCGCCGCGTACATGTAACGCGTAATGGTCCCCGTTGTTTTCACGAACTACCAGGTATGTAAATATGAAACCGGAATTTTTGTATAGAAAATACACTTTTATTGTATGAAAATGATGAAAAATATTTCATTCGAGCTATTGTCCATTGCTAGATATACATTTTTCCCACCTGTCTGGCAATTTTCTGGATGCCACGCAAAAAAAAAAACTGTTGCTCTTTTGAGGCAAACCAGTCATCGAGCCGTATTCGTATATTTTCGTAAGAAGTAAAGCGCTGCTCAGCAAGTGCGTGTCCCATCGATGCAAATAAGTGGTAATCGGACGGAGCCAAGTCTGGTGAGTAAGCCGCATGCGAAATTATTTCCCAACTAAACGCTTCAATCGTTTCCTTGACCAGTTTTGCTGTGTGTGATGGTGCATTATCATGAAGCAAAATCACTTTATGTTGCCTTTTTTGATATTCTGGTCGTTTTTCACGCAAAGCTTGATTCAAATCGATCATTTGTTGTCGGTAGCGTTCAGTATTAACAGTTTCGCCAGATTTTAGCATCCAACAATGCTTGCAATTCGCTGTCTTCAAACTTTTTCGCTGGCCTCCCACGTTCTTTGTTTCTCACGTCAACAATCGCCACTTTTGAATTTTTTAAACCACTCAAAGCACTGTGATTCACCAAGAGCATGCTCACCGTAAGCTTCGACAAGCATTCGATGCGATTCTGCAGCACTTTTCTTCAAATGGTAACAGAAAATTAATGCTGTCCGCAAATCTTAATTTCCAGGCACAAAATTCGACATGTTCAACGCTATAACAAACTATGTTGGGGTATGAAACTTGTACTGTTGGGAGTTAAAAATCTTTTTCACATGTCAACAAAGCAAATGGCGCCAATGACGCGACCTGACGGTAACTACATTGACAGCTAGGGCCATCTATGGGCAAATTCCGGTTTCATATTTACAGATCTGGTATATGGAGGAAATTGCATTTTTCTCGAGGTTTTTTTTTTATACGGGTCTGCCGTTGTCTGGTCCCGCAGGCGTGACGCACAGAGCAATAAGAATTATTACGTACGTACAATCCACACACACACATATATATATATATATATTTATACCAAGGTACGTGTACGCATATACGAAGATTACAGGAGAGATGGCAGACGAGATTCGTTCTTGCAGGGGGAGAGGGGGGAAGCGGAAAGCGTTCTCCTCGCACGGGGGACAATAAAATCTGGCAGCATTATTCGAGATCGGATGCTCATTGGAATGCGCGGATCAAACTTAATAATGCAATGCTCGGCTTCCAAGGATGAAACGAGCGAGTCCTCTCTCTCTCTCTCTCTCCTCTCTCTCTCTCTCTCTCGCTCTTTCTCTCGTTCCTTTCTCGAGGCTGAGGATCCCGCGAGTCCCGGGGATGAGAGAAACGTAGGGAGAAGCAAGAAACGGGGAATGCGGTGGAGCGCGTGGGACGCATGCGGAATCGAAACGAAGAGAGCGCGCGAGCTCGCCTTGAGTGAATCTAGTACAATGGTATATACCGAAGGGAGGAGGAGGTTAGGGCGTAGCGCGAGAGACTCCGTAGCAATTAATACGGCGAAGGGACTAATAAGAAGGTAGGCCGTCCGGATCAACAGGATCGGCGTATGAGCGAAACAATTTTGATATCGACGCGTGTATATATCTTGTCGCACGAACTTTCAATTTTCGCCTTCTTAGGCTCCTTCGACACGTTCGACAACGATACCTCGAGTACGAATACCCTCGTATTTTTTTTTATATATTAGCTGTTTAACTCAATTCTTATGTTTTTTTTTCCTTTCGAAAAGCTGAATGTCTTATTTTTAAAAACGCGAAGAAATATTTCCTGGTTCAATGCTGTATATTGTACTTTTTGTATATTTTATTTTTGAGTGAAATTTGTAAAATTCATATTTCTAAAAGTAAAGAGACCGTAGTACTTGTACTTTACTTAATTCAATATTAAAATCTATATCTATGGAATCTTTTGATCATTGAATTAAATAATATATAATAAAATTAATGAATCAATATTGAAATAAATTGGTATATTAACATAACTGTACCAGTCATGCTGGTGCAACTATAGTAGAATAATTATAAGAATGTATGAGAATAATTAATAATTATAGCAATGGTCTTATCTTTTAAGGTATTACTGGATGAACCGTCGGGCATAAAGTTAGTCCAAAATGGGCGAATCATGGATTTACAAGTCTAGATCATGTTGTACATGTTTAGCCTTACAAATAGCTAATTTCATAATGAATTAACTTAGAAATGTTAACTTGGCACTTTCAATAATAATTGAAGTAAAATTCGACGATATTGGCGAGTGCTTGGTTGAGATTTTATCAGTCACTTTACATTCGTTTCACCTTTCCAAAAAAAAAAATCTTAATTTTTAAATTTAGCTAATACGTTCAGATCATCTTATAATTACCCAAAATCTCAATATATATTCAGATTTGCAATTATTTCTATTAATTCATCGTTAAAAAAGAGGATACTCCTCGTTACCTTAATTAATTTCTCGACAATTACTCAGTCGATTTATTTTAAACTTAGCATAATTAATCACTTGATTGTAAATCTTGATGATATAATATTTTCGGAATTTACGGCGATTTAGTTATTTTCGTTTTGCAACCATTAATGTCTGCAGGAAGCTGTTTTCCCATAAGCGACCGTGTTAAGTTCATATGTTTATAACTACTAAATTATTTATTGAAAAATTCTAAAATAATTCATGTATTAGTATTCTATCAAGCACCATCATTTCTCAAATTTTCAAGAATTTTGAGAAATTTTTTACGATTCATTCAGTAATACCTTAAGGCCTTAGGCCACTCTAGAGGCCAAAAAAGGGCATATTTTGTGATTTTTTTTCAGCGAAACCATAAAATAAATCGGAATTACAAAATAGGGGTTTTATTATACACGTGATTGACTATACAAAATTGTTTTTTCACAGCGATACATGTCAAAATGGCGACTGTGCAGCATTTTTCCGATGACGCGTTTATTTCTGGAAGGTCAACGGCCGGACCATCAGCTCCTATCATTTTGGAGTTATGATGAGACACCAAAGTTTTTTCGATTATATATAATAATAGCTATAGAAGTACGTAGGATTTTTTTGATATATTGTTTTTTGTCAAAATGCCGCATTTCTTAAACAAAAAAGTATAAAATGCCATGAGAAAATCGTCAGAAAATTGTTTATGAAAACGAAACTATGCAATATAATAAAAAAAATCCTACGCAGTGCCACAGAAAATGTAATTTCAAATATACAGTTAAAATTTCAAGTGAATCCGTTGAAATTTCAGTTATGAGTCCGGCCGACTTGAAAAATGTAGTTTTGAGATAAACGCGTTTAAAGTTAGTGGAAAGTCACGACAAGTCATGTCACGAAAGTCATCGAGTACTTAGAGATTTTTCACTCATAATCTTTTGGAATATAATTTTATACGTTCTAAGGTACATTTTTAACAAAAAAGAATCGATTTTTGGAAAATCCTAGAGTGCCCTAAGACCTTAAATAGGGCACACTGCCGTAACTATAAATTATTAATACCCTATACTAGTGGTAGTAGTATTTATTACTTCTATACCCTTTTAAGAGTGTTCACATTAGTGCCCTTCCCTTCACCCTTAAATACATGTTTAAATAATATCGTATACTATTTCATTATATAATTTAATGCATTATAATTAAATAACTATCTCTGGCGTATGTTAAATTGACGAAAACTCGTCATGTATTTTCAAATAGAAGAGCCCTCCTCCTCAAGCTGGCAGGACAAAAAAGACTTGAAAGATTCGGGTCCTCGGTAACATTTTTTTTTCGCAAGATTCGTTGTGACAAAAAATCTTCTATATATATATATCGACACCGACGATAATTAAAAAGCGCGCTTGAATTTGGGCAAGCGTGCCCCGAGCCACTTTTCAAGCTGCCCGTATGTACCGTACGCACGAATATAACAAAATAAGTCGGATCGTACGCGGTATTTATCCACGGTAAGAGAGCGAACGGCAAAAGGAGCGCCGAGGAGTTAGAGCGAGGGAGGACTCTCTTCAAGAGCGAACGCGATTGAGAGCGTCAACACGTCGAGTATACAGTTGGAGTCGCGCGGCGGTCCTTCGGTCGAGGAAAAGGGTTTTCACTGAGGAGGCGAGCGCGCGAGTGCATCCGTGGCCACCCTCCTGTCCCACCCACCCCCGGAGAGACTCTCGTAGAGTCCGCGCTATCTCCGGAGTTTCGTCTCGAGAGCATATTCCCTTTTCCTCTCTCGCGGTGTGCAGTACCGCGAGTCACGCTATTTGTATTCTACTCTCGTGTGTTTGCCGAAACATAATATTTCGGTTGGTACTTTAGTTCTATTCGACGTATGGGCGTAAGGACCGCTATGTATGTACGACTCTACAGGAGTTTGTACTTCTCGGGACGCGAGCACGTCCCCGGTGCCGCGTTTCTTTTCCGCGCTCACGTACTTTTGGTATCTCTCCTCGGCCTCCCCTACATTGCGTTTACCGTTATTATTCGAATTCTCTTACAATCTCATTTGTCAAGTTTTTTTTCAATTAAATAATTAAGCGAAAACAAAGGCAATTAAGGTAATAGTCTCGACCACAGTCACGTTGAAAAGTTTATTCTCCGCTTAATCGATGAAAGCTTCGAAGTATTGCTTGAAAAATATAGTTTTGAGATAAACGCGTTTAAAGTTAGTAGCCCATCACGGCGCTCATAAAAGGAGCTCGTTGCGGATCAAGAGAGATTGCGCTAGAATTCGAAAATCGACTACTTAGAGATTTTTCATACCCATAATCTTTTGGAATATAATTTTATAGGTACTAAGGTAACTTTTTAACAAAAAAAAAATCATTTTTGGAAAATCCTAGAGTGGCCTAAGGCCTTGAAAGAACGGGGCATGGACGATCGAGAAACCTTACATTAGGATTTTATTTTTGTCGAATATTTGGGATATTTTTTGTTTTTTTTTTTCGAAAATAGACAAATTTATTCAGATGATTGCGAATGATAGGTTGGTATATTTGAAGGAAAAGCAGCGAGAGAGAGAGAGAGAGAGGGAGGAGGAGATTCGACCATTTCTACTATTCCCTCGAGAGCTTTGTCGCGATCCGACTGGGGTGGCGGGTCGAGGGTGTAACGACGTGTGGCTATCTATTCAATAAAGAATATCCATGTATATATCACTATACAGAAGGAAAATGCCATGCGATTATTTGGTAGGTGATAAGGGAAACGGGCGGGCGCGCGTATCGTCTCGTCCCTCTGGGGACCCTTATGCTCCCCCCCCCCCTCCCTCTATATCTCTCTCTTTCTCTCAGCTCTCTCGCTTTCTTCAGCAGCTTTAAGAGTTCTCTCTCGTTCCAGTCTGTCTCAGGTTGTCCCTCGTCCGAACTCGACTCTTATCGTACACGTATATGGACCCTCCCTGCTGCTCTTCTATCCCCGAGAAAAAGCTCGAGTAGTCCGTGCAAAAGTTCTTTTTTCCCCAACTGTCGATTGTCACGATTATTGCTCGAGTCGCCGTGAAAATGTGCGCTTTCGACGTAACGTGGAATCTTGCACAATTTCTATTTAAAATTCGCTCATATTGCCTTTATGGGGAAGTCAAGAATTTCTAAAGAAAAACTGCGAATGAAAATAAAACTGCAGTCCATATACGAATATATTTGTTGTCCATCGAAATATAAAATAAAAAAATAAAATAATATGATGAATTGGTAGAATTTTTAAAAAGTATAAAAAATAGAAATAAAAATAAAAATTGTTTTTTATACGACTATTAAATAAAATAATTTTCGTTTTTCACAAATATGTTATAGTTTTATGAAAAAATTAAAAAAAAAAAAAACAAATTAATATCTCGAGATCGACTCAACCGATTTTGATGAAATCCATACCACATATTCTTGATAATATTATTTAGGATAAAGCATACAATTTTTTTGATATTGGATGTCGCGTTCATTTTTTATTAATTTTTCAAACTCAAAATTTTGGTAAAAATCAGTTTTTTTTTTCAGACAGCTGTCATTTCTACGAATTTTTTTTTCCCATGCTACACTTTCGCTATTACCCTTCTATATGAGATTTTTTTATTTTATTTTTTCTAACGATGTCCGGCAGAGAAAAAAGATTCCACCATCGGCAAGGATTTCTAAAAGGAGGTCCTACTAGTCGACTTATATCTCTGCCATTTTTTCAATTTTTGTTCAAATTTGTTCATAAAACTATAATGTACTAGCATCTATCTGCGACTTCGTCTGCGTGGATCTCGCAATTTGTGTTAAAATAGCCCTTAATCGATTATGTTTTTTAAAGGCTGTCATACGTCATTCAGAATTTAGTAAAATATGTGATATTATATTAGCTTCTATTCGATTTTGATTATATTTTAGTCGTTCGTATTCTATGAAAATTAAAATTTAATCAATAGATTTTTTTAAATATTATAATTAGAAAAATATTAGACGTTTGATTCTAACAAATAAAAATTATATTTTATTCGTCGTATTCCATAAGAATTTGAATTTGATAATTACATTAGATTTAATACGAATGTTATAATGAGAAAAATATTAGATATATTTATATTAGATTTAAAATTATATTATCATCTATTTTAATTAGATTTGATTTGTTTATTTCCTATAATAAGAATTATATAAGACTGATAATTTCAAAATTGATTTAGATTCGAGTCAAATATTAGAATTAGAAAAATGTTAGATGTATTTTTCATAGCCTATGTGTTATTCGAAGTGACACTCTACATTTGTGCCAAATTTCATCAAAATCGGTTCAGCCGTTCAGGCGTGATAGTGGAACAAACATCAGGCATAGAGATTAGAAAACTAAAACTAATAATCAAATCAATTATTGAAAGAAAAGAAGTGATCAAATATGTTTAATTTTGTTTATTTATGTAAAAAATCAGAAATATCTGATGCTGCAAAATTAATTATATATGTTTCGCGAGCCGTTTGAGCGCTCGTAAACGATTATCGCTTGTGCAAAATGACTTGCACACGCGTGAGTGAATTCGAGGTATGAGTTGTCTCCAAGCGGGAGCGATCTCTCTTTGCACTCTCAGTGCCCAACATATGGAGTTACTCAGGTCTGAGAGAAAGAGTAGGAGAGAAAAGGACGGAGTTTGCGATCGGCACTTGGACCCATTACCAAGTCCATTAAAGCGTAATGCGTTTCGCCGCGCGCGCGCGCGTACGTTGCAGTCACGGAAGAGCGCAGAGGTATAACTTTCGGTACGTAAAAGAGTAAAAGCGAGAGAGCAGTCTCTCTCTCTCTCTCTCTCTCTCTCTCTCTCTCTCTCTCTCTCTCTCTCTCTCTCTCTCTCTCTCTTCTCTCTTCATCTCTCGCAGTATCGGAATCGGTTTGTCGGTGTATCCATTATCCGCGTTAAACAGAGTGGAGGGCCCGAAAGCGTTGAAAAGTCGACGATGACACGCGGGCTCCAAGCGGGTATAGTAGCCGCGTAGTACGAAGCGAGACGAACGAGAGAAAACGGCTCCTCGGCTTTATTTGGGGTCTGTGAACGAGACACGGGCCCCGAAAACACATCGAGTTCTCCTCTGGCGGCGAGAGGTGAGGGGGGGGGGGGGGGGGTGGTGCTTGCGTGCCCGGAAATTGGTGGATCGTGCCCCGCCACAGGGCACGTCGTCAAACATCCTCGCGACGCAGCCATGGGCCCTTTCAGGCCCAATTATTTGCCAACTTTCATAGCAATTATTCATCGAGACGACAAAAAGAATTCGGTCGAATTTTTCCTCCCCGTTTCGAAATCAATACCAGGGAATTATTGACCAGTCGCGATTCAAGCGTGTTGTATTTTTGTGAAAAGTCACTTTTAGCATTGAAAATGCTTTTAAAGATGTACATAGGGGGTCTGATTTAGCGAGATGTCACACGAAACTGGTTTGCTGGAAAATGCTGCATTACATGTACACGGAGAGAATTAAATGTTAAAAATTACCGTGCAGTAACGGTAACCAGATGACAACCCTGAAACTTCGCTCATTATTACTGAGTAAAACACAGATTTTCACGAAAATAAAATAAAATTTCTTCTTCAGATAGAAAATTTTACCAGATTTTCTAGTAAATTTTCATGTGTAACAAAATACGCAAAACTTAAATTTAAAAAATATATAATATCAGCGAAATTTTACTGTGCATTTTATTATTTTATGCCTTTGAAAAATGTCTATAAAAAAGTATCGTCTTTATAACAGTTATTTTAAGATTTATTATAAAATTTAATGAGTGTTATAGGAAAATGTATTGTGCTCTCGGTAAAAATTATCGTGCGCGCTACCCTTCTTCTATAGTAAAATTTTAGCTACGTATTTGAAATTTTCTGTAACGTGAGTTAAAAAAAACTTGTCGCATACGAATTATTATGCTTTTCTCACTTGTCATCACATTGAAATATATCACGGTAATTTTTACCGTGAAATTCACGACAAAAATTACTTTTTAATTCTCTCCGTGTAGAGTAATTTGTGGTTACAAGTTGTAACCACAAATGTTTGGGTTTGTTTGGATTTGTTGAGTTTGTTTGGGTTTGTTTAGGTTTGTTGGGTTTGTTTGGGTTTGATTGGGTTCGTTTGGATTCGTTTGGGTTTGTTTGCATTTGTTCGGGTTTGTATGGGTTCGTTTGGGTTTGTTTGGGATAGTTTGGGTTTGTTTGGGATCGTTTAAGTTCGTTTGGGTTCGTTTAGGTTCGGTTGGGTTCGTTTGGGTTTGTTTGGGTTTCTTCGGGTTCGTTTGGGTTTGTTTGGGTTTGATGGATGAATGGATGGAGTGAGAGAGTGAGAATATGTGTGAGAGACCGCGAGAGTGAGAATGTTAGAAGAGAGTGAGAGAGAGAGAGAGAGAGAGATCAACTCATATTATTTGCATGTACCTTTTCTTGTCACCCGAAAAATCTGATTACATTTTTTTTCTTCTAAATCTTTAGATTTTTTTTTCCTCATTGTATTCGAGTCTGGCACACCTCGGTCGGAATCGCCCATACACGTGTATGAGATACGTGCGCGAAGGCGAGGAAGAAGGGCGAAGCAGATGAGCGGTGCACGGGCAATCTTCGAAATACGATTAAATATCTCGACTGCTCGCACGTACAGGACGAACCGCACCCAGCGAAAACTTGGCCGGGTATGGCATAGCCGTGCGCGCAGTCGAGTATATATATGAAAACACGGGAAGAACACACGTGCGCGGCTATCGATCTTGGCAAATCGTTCGAAACATCGACACCTTTGCCCAACCTTCTCCTTTCCGACCCCCACCCCCGTCGGTGTTCCGGGGATAACGCCCGCGCGGAGCCTCATTAAGAACGAACGATTATCGCTCTTGCTCGCTGATCAAAATTAACCGAGATCGAGAAATATCCAACGGATCATTCTCTACGAGTATTCAAGAATTTGCCAAAATTCCAGGACTACCGCAAATTCCCGATTTATTTTTTCACCCGTAAAAACCAAGTCCTCTCTGTGACAAAAGAAAAAAAAAGAAGGGAAGAAAAAGAAACCGTAAAAAAATCGATCGAGAATTCGTCTCGTGTACATGGTAATTGGGCCCTCAAAATAAATACCTTACTCGGGCCTGCGGTATTAGGCATCGGCGGTCGACGAGCATAGCCGTACAGGATATCGATGAGCCAATATAAAAGCCCCCCCCCCCCCTCCCCCTCCCCCGAGGAGATGGAGAGAGCCCGCAGCGCGCATCGGGATCCCGATCTTATCTCTCCAAGTTTCGAGCTTATGCCATCACGGGGACTACTCCTGAATTAATTAGGCCCAATCGACGTCACTCTAATTGGCCTAATTAAGCAAAAGAGGCCCAGAGGAAAGGGCTTTTGTATATACGGAGGCAATCAATGCACGTCGTTTAGGTGCGATTCGGTAGTCGTGCATATGCAACCCATACGCGATCGTGCTCCTCTTCGCTCGAACCCTCATTTCAATGACGTTGAAGAAGAATAATCTTCAAAGAGATTAATCTTTCGTCAGCGCCTTTTGCTACGATCGTATCAATCACACGTATACGTATACATATTTTATTTTTATTATGAATCCATATACGGCCTAATGGCTTAACTAATGATCATCATCTTGATTTTTATCGTACCCAATTATATATATACATTTGAGTACGTATTCCTACATATCCATAGTCGATATGAAAATAAAAAAATATATGTAGATATTAATAGAATTAATAGATATTAATATTCATATGTTTTTTATATTTGTAATATTTTATTATTATTAATATTAATATAGGTATATATATATATATATATATATATATATCAATATTAATAATAATTAAAAATTTAAAAAACAAAAAATATTTTATAATTTATAAATTATAAACTAATTATAATTTATAAACAATAAAATATTAAAAATATATATATATGTTTCTGCGCCCTTTAGGTAAAGAGATAAAAACTGACAGCCGCGAAGATGTGCATATATATATATATATATATATATATATATATATATATATATATTTACATATTTATATTTTTAATATTCTACAGTTTTTTTAAATTAGTTTTTAATTTTTTAATATTTTATTATTATTAATATTAATATATGTAGATATATAATATATATGTGTAGATATATCCATATAAAGATACATTATATATATATATATTAATATTAATAATAATAAAATATTGAAATATTAAACAACTAAAATATCTAAAACTAAAAGCTAACTAGAAAGAAACTAAAAAATATTTTATAATTTATAAGTTATAAACTAATTACAATTTATAAAGTATAAAATACTAAAAATATATATATATATATATATATATATATATATATATATATATATATATATATATATATATATATATATATATATATGTTCCTGCGCCCTTTTGGTAAAGAGATAAAAACTAACAGCCGCGAAGATGTGCATATGTATAATATAAAATTCGATTCGCGGTTGCAGCTGCACACGCGAGCCTCGCGTATTAACTTATGTATGTATTGAGTACTTACGCACATATGTACATATGTACGATAATATATGTATCTACAATGTATATATAAGTAATTCATGAGCAAATATCTATAGGCGTGTAGATACGTATATATATTTACGACTCTACGGTTATTTATGTCGGGTTGGCAAGATTGAACTGGCACATCCAAAGGTTTTGATCCGGTCCACGATCCAAAAAACTGGTTCTCTACCGCAATTCCGATCAGAGAGAGGGAGAGGGGGAAGAGAGAGAGAGAGAGAGAGAGAGAGAGAGAGAGATAGAGAGCGAGAGAGCACGGTGAATTATATGGAAGTTGTGTCCCGGGACGAAGCGAGAGACCGTTCGACAGAGCGTGACCGTGTGCCGCGTTTTGCGACACGATTCGACTCATTCCCCGTGATATTATACCGTATATCTTCGATAATAATTCGTTCGATATATATCAACGAGGCGCGCGGCAATCTGGTGCCCCTTAAGACACTCGTCATTCGACGATCGCGTACGGATTTCGGACACCGTGTACGCGGCATCGTCGATTGTTTTTTTTCTTCTTCTCCGGATTATCGTATTCGTCGGGATCGGCAAGTTAATGTGATAAACTATTCGAGCTCGTGTCCAAGACAATAAAAAAACGACAAAAGAGGAAAATTCTTCGAGTACGCAATAGAATTATATATCCCTGTGGGACAAAAATTCTCTCGTTCTCGTCGCGTGTGCTTTGCAAGTTTGCAGATGAAAGAAAAAGAGAAATTAAGGAATTAACGATAATGCGCGCTACGATAAAGAGATCGAGAGAGCGAGAGAGAGAGAGAGAGAGAGAGAGAGAGAGAGAGAGAGAGAGAGAGAGAAAAGCCAGCTGCTCGCGTATTAATGGTACTATACGTGATATACACGTGTAAGTGCCCGCTCGAGAACCACTTAAACTTTTGCTTACTTCGAGACTCGTTCGATAAGTCTCTCTCTCTCCCTCCCTTATGCAGGTCTCGCCCTCTGCCCTCCCTCTCCCTCCTGATAAGTATGCTAATGACGTACATAATAATAACACAGGTATTGCTTGTCGCGCGGCTCGCTCGGGTCTATATCACCTTTTCGTATATACTCGACCACATTATCCAAAGGCAAACCTCGAATAACGAAAGGAGAAGAAAAAAAAAAAAACGAAAAACAATCATGCGGGGAAAAAGGAGGCACGGAAAGGCGGGAGCTTGCGCCCCACAGCCTTATCTCGTTTATGTACGTACACAACACACATATTTATACGTATTATAATATATACGTCGTGATAAGAGACTCACGGTGGCGTTACGATTCAAAAAATCTGCTCCGTATTTTTTTACGATTTTTCTATACGTGCACATATATATATATATATATATATATATATATAAAGCGTTTAATTGTGTATTGAGAAATAAAAGGGACCGGCAGCGACGCGGGCAAGGAAAGTGCAGGTGGGGATTGGGGCAGCGACAAAAAAAAAGTGATTAATAAGAAAAGTGAGGAATGGTGTGAAAAAAAAATTGGCGAGACAGAGTGTGTGCGGACGTTGCGCTTGAGGCCACGTCATCTTCATTAAGGCTTCTTTAATGCTACGATTTGCTATTCACAGTGTTATACAGAAAGAGAGACAGAGAGACAGAGAGAGAGAGAGAGAGAGAGAGAGAGAGAGAGAGAGAGAGAGAGAGAGAGAGAGAGAGAGAGGGAGAGATATATAAATAATGAAATGACGAGAGCTTCGTTGAAAAATTAAGAGACGAGCACGAAATCAAATTCACATGAACGCGCACACACAAACGTGCTATGCTCTGCTTTTCTGTATATACGTGCGTATACACGGCTATATTAAACGGCGAAGCTGAATGAGCCATTAACGGGGGGTCCACGCGAGAGGAATAATTATCGCCCGGGAGAATCGTGACAATGGGACGGATGCTGCGATTCTCGCGGCTCTATATACGGAAAAGGCGCGCGCGCGCGCTCGCTCGCGTACACCTTGGAAATCTCTTCGGCTCGGCTTATATATTCAACTTTGGGTCGTTCCTATTTTAAGCCTTATCAGACGTGCCGAAACCTTTTTATTTTTCACACACACATGATATAAACAAATATGTGTGTGTACGTATCTCAGTGCCAGAATAACAAAAGTGCGCGAATGTTAAAATAGTTTGCGTTATTTCGTGTTTGTTTCGCGTGGTTGGTTTTGTCGAGAATGGAGGGCGTGGGCCAGGAAAACAAAGATGAGAAGGAATAATATCCTGTAGCATTAGGCGAGTGCATCAGGCACGCGAGCGAAAAGCAAGTGTGAGAGTGCGAGAGAGAGAAAGAGAGAGAGAGAGAGAGAGAGAGAGAGAGAGAGAGAGAGAGAGAGAGAGAGAGAGAGAGAGAAAGTGAAGTGGCAGTCGAGTTGATGAACGAAAGAGCACTCTCGAGGAGCGAAGGGTGTGCATATGCAACGTAGCAAGGCTTTCGAGCAAAGAATGCTATATATGTATGACAGGACGAGAAAGGGCCGAGAAAAGGAATTGCGGAAAAACGGGCTACGAGCCAACAGACGACGGGGATTGCCTGAATTCTCTCCCTTCCTCCCTCTCTCTCTCTCTCTCTCTCTCTCTCGCACACACACTGTTTCTCCGGGATTATTTGCCTTTCGTATACGCGTAGGATTCTCTTGGCAGGGATGGCCCCTGGGCTACGGTAACGAGAGGTATACGCGAGCGTAATACGCGGCTGCGACATAGCCAAGTGCCGGAACGTCATTAAGGCCGGCCTCAGGGTCTCAGCCCTGTGACCCCAACCATTCGTCTCGGCAATGTCCCCGTCGTCGTCGTCGTCGTCGTCGTCGTCGTCGTCACCACCTATCGTCACTTCCTTTACGGGGCGCGCGACCCTATTAGTACACCGGCCTCCGACACAACCCCTTAGTGATCTTTTATTATGTGCCCGCACAAACGTACACATATCTTCCCTATGTGTTTGTCTATACGGAAATGATAATTGTGCGCGTGCGCTTATAATTATTTGGCTTTTGTTTAGGGGATTGTGCACATCTTGATAACGAAGGATCGTTGAATCGAGGCCGGAACTTCTACTCTTGTACGACACACCACTCTCGTTCGTTACACAACCCTCGAGCTCGAATCTACATTAGACATTTAGTTCCTCATCCTCGCGTATTCTTCTTTTCAATATATACCAGGTTTGGAAATATGAAAGCGGAATTTGCCCATAGATGACCCTGGCTGTCAATGTAGTTACCGTCAATTCGCGTCATTGGCGCCATTTGCTTTGTTGACATCTGACAAAGATTTTTAACTCACAACAATACAAGTTTCATACCCCAACGTAGTTTGTTGTAGCGTTGAACATGTCGAATTTTGTGCCTGGAAATTACGATTTGCGGACAGGTTTAATTTTCTGTTACCATTTGAAGAAAACTGCTGCAGAATCGCATCGAATGCTTGTCGAAGCTTACGCTGAGCATGCTTTTGGTAAATAACAGTGCTTTGAGTGGTTTAAAAAATTCAAAAGTGGCGATTGTTGACGTGAGAAACGAAGAACGTGGGAGGCCACCGAAAAAAGTTTGAAGACAGCGAATTGCAAGCATTGTTGGATGCTAAAACCTGGCGAAACTGTTAATACTGAACGCTACCGACAACAAATGATCGATTTGAATCAAGCTTTGCGTGAAAAACGACCAGAATATCAAATAAGGCAACACAAAGTGATTTTGCTTCATGATAATGCACCATCGCACACAGCAAAACACTGGTCAAGAAAACGATTGAGGCGTTTAGTTGGGAAATACTTTCGCATGCGGCTTACTCACCAGACTTGGCTTCGTCCGATTACCACTTATTTGCATCGATGGACGACGCACTGTGTTGAGCAGCGCTTTACTTCTTACGAAATGTCAAAAATAGCTCGATCACTGGTTTGCCTCAAAAGAGCAACGTTTTGAACATTAACATTAGTTGCAATGGACTTTAGAAATATTTTTTCTCATACAATGTAGAAGAAAATCTTTAAATCACGTTTTTTTTTTTAAACTTTTGGATGCAACAATATGAAACTTCCCGTGTTACCGTCTCGTGCGCCGCATGGCAATGGACGATGACGTGATGTGTTCTCCTCCCCCATACCTCTCTTTCCGCCATTTGATGCATCCGCGTGCAGGCTGAGTTTTACAGATATTTCGATTGCCCAACTTAGCCGACTGCTCAACATGCCCCTTCCACAACCCTACATTATCGTTCAGGGTACAGGAGGCTCGTGGCTTTTTTTTTGCCACGTGACTCGTGCGTATTCGCCACAGGTCACTCGAGTTATTTAGCTCTTTCATCGCCTTGTCACCTCATTTTTTTCCCTTCTTGTTTCTTCTTCTTGCCCACCACGTCCGGTCCCTCGGGAACACGGGAGATTCTACTGAGAATATGAGACCGAGTGTGTATTCATCAGTCCGCGGGATCTAAGGGAGATCCTGAACGAGAGGACACTGCGCCTAGGATATTTCTTGTCGTCGAGTCGACGAGGAGTCTCGCTGACAGAGACAAAT
>CAWVQM010000226.1:0-19608 GCA_963932345.1 Ophion ventricosus | reverse complement strand
GGGTGCCACACGAATTGACGCAAAAGAACCTTTTGGACCGAATTGACGCCTGCGATTCTTTGCTGTAACATAACGTAATCGACCCATTTTTGAAGCGGATGGTGACTGGCGATAAATAATGGGTCACATACGAGAACAGCCGAAAAAGATCGTGGTCCAATCACGGTGAGCCGGCCCAAACGATCGCCAAGCCCGGATTAACGGCCAAGAAGGTTTTGCTGTGTGTTTGGTGGGATTGGAAAGGAATCATCCACTATGAGCTGCTCCCATCGGGCCAAACACTCAATTCGGACCTCTACTGTCAACAACTGACCGGATTGAAGCAGGCGATCAACCAGAAGCGGCCAGAATTGGCCAATAGGAAGGGTGTTGTGTTCCATCAAGAAAACGCCAGGCCGCACACATCTTTAACGACGCGCCAGAAGCTCCGAGAGCTTGAATGGGAGGTTCTATCGCACCCGCCGTATAGTCCAGACCTGGCACCAAGCGATTATCACCTTTTCAAGCATTTGCAAAATTTTCTTGATGCTACAAAACTGGCCTCAAGAGAGGCTTGTGAAAATGAGCTGGTCAAGTTTTTTACCACTAGGGACGAGGACTTCTTCAATCGCGGAATTATGAAATTGCCTTCAAAATGGACAAAAGTTATCGAACAAAACGGCGCATATTTGATCTAAATCGGATAATCTTAACTATGTTAATTTCATCGTTGAAATAAAGCGAAAAAAAAACGCTCAGAATATATATATATATATGTGTGTGTGTGTGTGTGTCCGTGTGTGTGTGTGTGTGTGTGTGTGTGTGTATATATATATGGTGGACCATTTAACGTGACCACTCCAAATATCTCCGTTGCCTTTAGAGTGACGAAAAAAATGTCAGGAAGTAATTTGATTGATTTCAAAGGGCTGCTACAGTGGTGAAATCCTCTACATTTGTTAATCCTTATATATATTGTTAATGATGTTGAAGTTTGCATCGTTGGAATACAACAAAATATTTTCTGTACTGAATTTACCAAATTTTCTTTGATAGATTAAGGCTATAAAATTCTCGCGTTTTCCGACCAAAGCGTGCCTCATCTTCGACGTCCATATTACCAGAACGGAATCGTTGGAACCACCGCTTTGCTGTTGCATTCGATACTGTATTGGCTCCATAAACAGCACAAATTTTTTTGGCCGCCTGCTCCGCCTTTTCACCTTGGTCGTAGTGGTACTGAAGAATGTATCGAATTTTCTCTTTTTTTTACCACCATTTTGGAATGCCGTAACACACAACTGGCTTTACCAAACACAAAACTGTCAAAGAACTTTTTTTGAAGCGTAATCGCCGTACAGTATGACCCGATGCGATGTATACATCGTGAGATATGGCTCACTAAAGACATCTAGCGGAAAACGCTCAGAACTTTTTACTTCCCCCACCCAATATATATAAGCAATTGATTACGTAAAACGGTGAACGATTTTTTTAAGCGACGCACGTACACTTCCGCGATAATTTTCGATGATTCTTTGAAGAGAAACGCCAGCCAGACACACGGTATTTATTATCATCATCATCACTATATATACACACACACACACACACACACACAAACGATGTGTTTGAGCTCAATGAACCGTGTGTTGGGCCCGAGAACGTTTTATTTTTCTTTCACTCTATATCTGTCAAAACTTTTGCCTTCTTGGGAGCTTCGTGGGATGATTAATCATTGTGCGCGCGCTGCCTACGTATCTGCACACAGGCACGCACACAGCGAGTGTTAAGACCTTAGGCCACTCTAGAGGCCAAAAAAAAGGGCATATTTTGTGTTTTTCTTTTCAGCGAAACCATAAAATAAATCGGAATTACAAAATGGGGGTTTCATTATACACGTAATTGACTATAGAAAATTATTTTTTC
Source organism: Ophion ventricosus (assembly GCA_963932345.1). Taxonomy (NCBI): domain Eukaryota; kingdom Metazoa; phylum Arthropoda; class Insecta; order Hymenoptera; family Ichneumonidae; genus Ophion; species Ophion ventricosus. Next base: position 17,700 of record CAWVQM010000226.1, on the reverse strand, counting down.
ACAGCGATACATGTCAAAATGGCGACTGTGCAGCATTTTTCTGACGCCTTTATTTCTAGAAGGTCAACACGGTCGGGCCAACAGCTCCTATAATTTTTGAGTTATCACGAGACACTAAAGTTTATTCGCTTATACTAGGTGGCCGGAACATTGACGTCCAAAAATAAAATTTAGGTCCCTCGTGTCGTGGGGTATCCGAATCACCCCCATGTATGTTCCGCGACTTTTCATAGTTTTCGAGTTATGAATTTTTTTCTGAATTTTTGAGAATTTTCGACCTGACGAAAAAAAAATCTTAAAAAAAAGTAGAAGACTTTGTCGAGATTTTTTTTTTTTGCAACTGAATCTTCATGAGTAGTACTTTTATGCATAAAATAATCAGCTTCGTAACTGTGATGAAAGTTATGAAAATGTTGGTCTAAAGTGAAAAATTTACGTTCGGTAAATTATGACTTAAATTTTCAACTTTAAATTAAAAATCTAAACAGGTGACATCATGGTTCCTAATTAGGCCTCAAGAATGCGCCGGACTCTCAGCTTTCATAATCATTTTAAAAAAGTAGTACTTAAGGCAGTAGTCTGCTTTACAGGCTTCAAAAAATCGATTTTTCGTTTTTGTCTTAAATCTATTCCAAAACTATCCAAGAATATGTGTTCAAAATTTTGGAGGCCAATTCGACATATTTTCGAAGCTAGATCAGTTTTAGTGGCCGAGCGTCGAGCAGCTGCGAATGCTCGGGCAGAACTTTACAGCCCGTTTTCTCGAGTTTTCATTTTCACAAGTTTTGGAAAACGGTGCCGGCGATAGTAAAAACAATATATGTCCGATCGAAAAAAACCAAAGTGATCTAGCTTCAGTATTGAATTATCTTCTATTTGAACTAAAAAAGTTGGACAAAAGTACTATTTAAATTACTTGTTTTGCAACTTAAAGTGAATTTTTTTTCTTCAAAAAAGTGAATTTTTTTTTCAAACTTCGAAAAAATTTGGAATTTCGTCATTTCTTCGGTATTTTTTTAGTTCATATAGAAAAGGAACTTATAAAAACTAAAAAAAAATTTGGTTCCACTGTTTCAGATGCATCGCACGACCTCCATCACCGGCACCGATTTACGAGTGCACACTCCAGGCGCCCCAGAAAAATCGTTACAACTTTGGCAAATTTCAATAATTTGTAATAATAAAAATTGTTTTTTAAAGCTTGAATATAATATACTATCGTCTCAAAATTTCGTTTACCGCAATCATTTCCTTCCCTTTCAAAAAAATTGTTGAAAAAACGCTTTTTTTTCGGCTCCTAAAGCAGACTACTGCCTTAATAGGGCTACTTTGGCTAAAATTGGCCTTCAAAGACAGCGAGGTGGAAAATTCTTAAAATTAGCCATCTGATTAAAAAAAAAAAAATTTGCCCATTTTATCATTCCTAAGGTTATTATGTTTCTTCTCGGACATCTTATGTTAAAAAAAAGGATGCAAAGCGGCCTGTTGAAGCACGCAACCGCTCCATTTTCTTTACAACAAAACTCGTGAATGCAATCTAGTACCTTATGCGTAAGGTTAGGTTAGTTCGCTCCCTAGCGTGTAGGTAGATAGTCAAGTTGAGTCTTTTTCGTTAGTCGACTTTTTCGGTAGTCAACTTTTTCCTCTATTCCGGGTATTGATTATTAACTTATCATTTACACGCCTAAAACAAGCTTATAATATTTTTTTATGCAACAATTTAATTTATCATAGCTTTTATATGTTCAAATTGTACGTAAATAAATCTAAATTACGGATGAAATTTGACTTCGGCCAAACTCGACCGAATTACCTTAATTCTCTCCGTGTACTAACGGGGTGTTCGGGTGCGATATGCCGTATAGGAAGATGCAAATGTTGAGTGCAGGGTTTAATATACATATTATGTCGATATGTATACTCGATGTAAAAGGATCTATAGGTATATATGTACACTCGATGTTAAGGGGCGTTGTAAAGCCGTCGAGGCCGAACTTGGAAAAAAAACACTCCACTATAAGAATAGCTATAGAAGTACGTAGGGTTTTTTTTTTTATATATTGTTTTTTGCCAAAATGGCGAATTTGTAAAACAAAAAGTATTAGGTGTGTGAATTAATTTTTACTGCCACCGATCTGGTAGCATACAGATACCATCACGATAAAAGCTGGCTGGTTTCGAGGCGATAAGGTCATCGACTAATTTCCTAATATCTTCGACTTCTCGGAAGTGGCTCCCTCTTAAGCTGTGCGCCATTGAGCGAAATAGGTGATAGTCGGATGGGGCCAAGTCCGGTGAATATGCCGGATGAGGAAGAACTTCCTAGCCCAGGTTTAAAATAATTGTTTGGGTCGTACGAGCAACGTGAGGTCGAGCGTTATCATGCAGGAGAATGACTTTTCGCCTTCCGTGTCCTGTCAATGGCCTTTTTTGCTCAATTGCTTCGCTTAAACGATTCAATTGGTCACTATATCGTTCTGCAGTGATCGTCTGACCCGGTTCTAGAAGTTCATAATAAAGAACACCCTTTACGTCCCACCCGATACACAAAAGCATTTTTTTGACGTTCATTTGCGGTTTGGGAGTTGATGTCGTTGGTTCTCCAGGGTCCACCCATGATTTTTTCCGCTTGGGATTCTCATAAAGGATCCATTTTTCATCCCCCGTCACGATTTTCCAGAGAAACTTCTTCCTTCGTTGTTTGCTAAGCAACCAAAGACACGTGTTCATCCGTTGTCCGAGGTTATATATTCGGTAAGTTCACGTGGGACCCATTTCCCGAGCTTCTGAATTTTTCCCATCGCGTGTAACCTCTTGGCAACGGTTGATCGATCAACGCCTAGTTGGGCTGCAAGTTCTTCTTGTGTCTGTGAAGAATTTTGGACCGGTAAAGTTTCCAAATCGTCGTTCGAAAATTTTTCAGGCTGTCCAGTACGCGCACGGTCACTGAGCTCGAAATCATTGTTTCTAAAACGTTTAAACCAATAATTGCATGTTTCGTATGACACAATACTCTTCCCGAACACAGAACAAATTGACACCCACGCTTTGGTGGCACTTTATCCTTGTTGGAATTCGTAAAGGATGCATTGGCGAATGTGCAGCTTATCGGTTGCCATTGTTCTTGCTACTTTATTTTAAGGTTACGATGCTCGCCCGATAAATTCATACAGCGTCTTGAACAGGGCTATGCCAATACTTTAAAATCCTAAAAGAACGTTGAAATATTTCAACTTGAAAGAGGATTCCCAGCCCGCTAGAAAAATCTGTGAAAAATTCATTCACAAACCTAATATAAAATACACGTGTCGTGTTGAAAGACTCGTGGCGAGTAAATCGAGTAGGCTCGTATCGAGAGACGCGGCAGCGTCTCGACGCCAAGTAATAAAAGAAAAAAACGACTGTCACGACACGACACGCCGCGCACTCTTTATACGCCAAGATGGGCTTTAGCAGATGACTTTTTAACTTATAATCGAAATTACGCGAAAACGCGGAAACGAATCGAAAATCTAATGACATTTTACCAATGAAATGTTATTTTTTCCTATCGTTTTTGTTTGGGTCATTTTTCCATCCGCCTACTCAAACTTGAGATCTCGTAATATTAGCCGAATTTCCGAACGACTCTTTTTTACCACAAAAATTCTTCAACACTTTAGAACGTTCCAGACTCGTCGGTTTTCTTGGATCAAGATATAGCGAGAGGTGTGCGTGGCCGTTTGAAAATCTTCCTCGATCAACGATACGCGCTGGCGGGCGCGCTCCATTCGAAATATTTACGCACGAGAGTAGTAATCGTCGTGGGTCGTATGGTGCTGCCGTTTTATCGTAACGCGGGAGAATCCCGCGATATCGCGCACAGCCAAGAACGACTCTCGGCTGAATACGTGAGTCACGCAAGAGATTGTGACGCACGCGCGCGCGCGCGCGCGCGTCTACCGACGACCCCGTGGGGATTTTCTCTCTCGCCGCTGCACACGCTCGGGGATTCTCGCGTTTGTTCGGAGGCGAATCGGCGCTGCGCGTTCCCCCACCAACGCGCCACAGGCCAGCGTACTCGGCTGCGCGCGGTGCTGCTGACGCTCCGCGACCGCGGCCGAGGGAGTGGGGGAAGGAAACCGCGCAGTTTGAATCGGCCGCGCGGAGTGGGCGGGTGTGCGTTGTTCAGGCACGCCGGAGCCAGACCGAAGTGGGGAAGCTGCCGCCGAAAGGAAGGGATGGATGGGGGGAGGGCGGTTGGGTAGAGAGGCCACGGGAACGGGTGATTGGGTCACGCACCCCGTTTCGCTGTTGCTTCTACGTCTACGTGCCCTAGGACGTTCACGGCCGTGTTCCACGGAATTCCCATTGTTTTCGTTGCGAGTTTCACTACCTCTCTTCGCTCGCTCCGTGTCCGGCGTGTCCCTGCGGCTTCACGATGAGTGTTGGCCTCTGGAAATCGCGCCTTCTAACTCAGGGCTTTATTTTTTCTTCTTCTTTTCTTCCCTCGTTCGCGTACAGGCAAGTGCGTAAATATTACACACGCGCACGAGCACACAGGGTGTTGGGGGTGGTAGTGCAGAAAACTAAAACCGGACAATTGCCGAGTCGGGCCTCGTTCTATTAACAGTTCCGTACGTATGACCGATAAACTTTTTTTTTAACTAGATATTTAATTAGGTAATGATTTTTTTCTGTCTTGATTCTTAGGTAGTACTAAAGTCAAACCATATTGGGTGATGTTAGCTAAAGAAAGCTTTGTATACTGCTGCAAGCTGAATATTTGAAAATATTCACATTTTTGGCATATAAAGGGGAAGCGAAGAAAAATAAATGATACATACGATCTACTGTATTTTTTTAAATTTGCAATCTTGTGTCTTCCGTGACGTACAATCGATCGTTCTTGGCTGGCACTAACTTCAAAAATAAGTCATTTGGTATTGTAAATATTTAAATAACAATAATTTTATATATTGGATGAAGTAAAAAGTTCTGAGCGTTTTCCGCTAGATGTCTTTAGTGAGCCATATCTCACGATGTATACATCGCATCGGGTCATGCTATACGGCGATTTAAAGGTGACATTTTACGCTTCAAAAAAAGTTCTTTGACAGTTTGTGCTACAGCGTTCCAAAATGGAGGTAAAAAAAGAGAAAATTCGATACATTCTTCAGTGCCACTACGACCAAGGTGAAAAGGCGGATCGGCTGTACTTCCGAATAGCTGTTACCTCCGATTAGGCTGAAATTTGGTACAGACTTTCTTTTTGACGATATAAGATAGTGTGTAAAAGGATTTTTGGCGCATCGCAATAGTTTCCTCAGTATCGAATTTTGAAAATGTCGAAATTGCACGCACTCCTAGCCTTATTCTATCTACATGTTTGGCGGTCGAATCCCCCTGGGTGGCGGGGGCGGGGGGCCTCATGAGATAAAAAAATTGTTTTTCAATGTATTTCTCATATTATCAAAATTTTTCTAGTCAGGTCAGCCACCTCGTCTCATACAGTTCCCTCAAGATAGAAACACATACGTCGACGATGCTTTAAGCTTTCTCTATGAGGAAGTTTGAGCTGGAAGATTGGGGAGGAAGATGGAACTTTGAGCATCGTGTGGAATTCCGAATTTGCAGCCTCTTTTCCATCATTGTTCTGCCAATAGCAGTTGGCCAATAGCAGTTGGAACAGAATGGACCACGTGGAGGTTGTCTGCTTAGCATTTCTAGCCCTGATAAGGGCTGTTTTAGTATAAATGTGTATGTGTGTGTGTGTGTGTGTGGACCCCACGGCTCGTCAATTCCGCGGTATTTTTTTACTCCAAACCACGTGTGTGTATGTGCGTGTGTGTACGTGCGTGCGTGCATCCTCCCCCACCTCCTTAACATGTTGTTAGAGTAGGGACAGGAGTGGGTGCTATTAGATATAAATACATACGCACGTGTTAATTTTGCAATTTTCAAAATTCGATATTGCGAAAACTATTGCGATGCGCCAAAAATCATTTTACACACTATCTTATATCGTCAAAAAGAAGATCTGTACGAAATTTCAGCCAAATCGGAGGTAACAGCTATTCGGAAGTTTATCCGGCGGATCAGGCGGCCAAAAAAAATTGTCCTGTTCATGGAGCCAATACAGTATCGAATGCAACAGCAAAGCGGTGGTTCCAACGATTACGTTCTGGTAATATGGACGTCGAAGATGAGGCACGCTCTGGTAGGCCAATCGTCGAAAATGTCAATAAAATCATAGAAATCGTCGTGTCGGACCGGCATGTGAGTACTTATTCCATTGCCCAGGAACGGAAGATTAGCCAGAAAAGCGTTTGGAACGATTTGCATAAGGCTGGTCTCAAGAAGAAGCTCGATGTATGGGTGCCACACGAATTGACGCAAAAGAACCTTTTGGACCGAATTGATGCCTGCGATTCTTTGCTGAAACGTAACGAAATCGAGCCATTTTTTAAGCGGATGGTGACTGGCGATGAAAAATGGGTCACATACGAGAACAACAGCCGAAAAAGATCGTGGTCCAATCGCGGTGAGCCGGGCCCAAACGATCGCCAAGCCCGGATTAACGGCCAAGATGGTTTTGCTGTGTGTTTGGTGGGATTGGAAGGGAATCATCAACTATGAGCTGCTCCCATCGGGCCAAACACTCAATTCGGACCTCTACTGTCAACAACTGACCAGATTGAAGCAGGCGATCGGCCAGAAGCGGCCAGAATTGGCCAATAGGAAGGGTGTTGTGTTCCATCAAGACAACGCCAGGCCGCACACATCTTTAAGGCAGTAGTCTGCTTTACAGGCTTCAAAAAATCGATTTTTCGTTTTTGTCTTAAATCTATTCCAAAACTATCCAAGAATATGTGTTCAAAATTTTAGAGGCCAATTCGACATATTTTCGAAGCTAGATCAGTTTTAGTGGCCGAGCGTCGAGCAGGTGCGAATGCTCGGGCAGAACTTTACAGCCCGTTTTCTCGAGTTTTCATTTTCACAAGTTTTGGAAAACGGTGCCGGCGATAGTAAAAACAATATATGTCCGATCGAAAAAAACCAAAGTGATCTAGCTTCAGTATTGAATTATCTTCTATTTGAACTAAAAAAGTTGAACAAAAGTACTATTTAAATTACTTGTTTTGCAACTTAAAGTGAATTTTTTTTTTCAAAAAAGTGAATTTTTTTTTCAAACTTCGAAAAATTTTGGAATTTCGTCATTTCTTCGGTATTTTTTTAGTTCATATAGAAAAGGAACTTATAAAAACTAAAAAAAAATTTGGTTCCACTGTTTCAGATGCATCGCACGACCTCCATCACCGGCACCGATTTACGAGTGCACACTCCAGGCGCCCCAGAAAAATCGTTACAACTTTGGCAAATTTCAATAATTTGTAATAATAAAAATTGTTTTTTAAAGCTTGAATATAATATACTATCGTCTCAAAATTTCGTTTACCGCAATCATTTCCTTCCCTTTCAAAAAAATTGTTGAAAAAACGCTTTTTTTTCGGCTCCTAAAGCAGACTACTGCCTTAACGACGCGCCAGAAGCTCCGAGAGCTTGGATGGAAGGTTCTATCGCACTCGCCGTCTAGTCCAGACCTGGCACCAAGCGATTATCACCTTTTCAAGCATTTGCAAAATTTTCTTGATGGTACAAAACTGGCCTCAAGCGAGGCTCGTGAAAATGAGCTGGTCAAGTTTTTTACCAATAGGGACGAGAACTTCTTCAATCGCGGAATTATGAAATTGCCTTGAAAATGGACAAAAGTTATCGAACAAAACGGCGCATGTTTGATCTAAATCGGATAATCCTAACTATGTTAACCCTTTTGTTGCCACCCAAAAAAACTCACAGTATCTGCCACCCGGGTACCCCGCCTACGAAATTCTTGGTAAAAGTCCATTGTAACTAAAAATAATTATATGCATTCGATCAATATTTAATTATTCATATTCTAGGAAGGTATTCCTACCTGAATATAACAATTAAATTATGTACAGTGGCCTTGGGAGTCCTAAAGCAGGTATAAAACGTATAGAAAGACAAGGAAGTCTTGCGTTGACTGTAATAAGCCCGTTTGTGATCAGCGCACAGCAAAAATCACAAAATGTTTGAATTGTAATCATTGATTTCTAATATATCTGTGTAAAAGATTGAAATTTAATTATTTTTTTGTAATTTTTCATACAGTATTTGTATATTACTGTGAACAAAAAAAACGAAAACTCCATGTTTTTTGTCCAACAATCACATTGCAAAAATGTGATAGTTATTATTATTATATACAGTAAATTCAATAAATAAACAATTTTAAATAAATATATATTGTTATTATTTATATATTAATCCATATTTACTTATTATATTTTTACAACAAACTTTTTTTCATGATATACTATACGAAAATCATGCTTTTTCTATCGGGGTACCCGGGTACCCGAGTGGCTCATACGTGTGTTTTTTTTTCAAATGCAAAATTTTTTAAGTTAAACATTTTTGTAAAATATGTAGAATGCAAATTTCGCTAAGAGAATCGGTCAAATGATGGGGATTCGAGAAGTTTTTGGCCATTCTGTTTTGGAAAAAAAATTATTCAACAAAAAGTACGCCGATGGGTACCCGGGTGGCAACACAAGGCTTAATTTCATCGTCGAAATAAAGCGAAAAAACGCTCAGAACTTTTTACTTCATCTAATACATATATATAAATATTCCTGACACACATCTCACGAAGCACGAGAAGCAAAGCGAGCAGGTTGTCCCTTCTCCGCAACCGTACCGCCGAGAATACGTGGAAGGAAAAAGCGCTTGGGGATCCTCCGGCGTTTGCCGACTATATCGGTCGGCCGTATTATAGCCGGCCTATACTTGTGCACGAACGTAACATTCGAATCCGCGGGTCGTCGACACACGAGTGACGACGACGACGACGACGACGACGACGACGCGTCGTCGTCAGTTGGAGAAAGTAGGCAAATTCTGGAGGAATTCTCGGCTCGCGCGAATGTGAGTACCTCGTTTCGTGGATTTCGTGTTCGGCGTGTCGCGTTTGTATCGAACGATATACGAACGCGAGAGGAGGACCGATCGGCTACGAATTCGAGAAACTTCAGGGCAAAAGTTAGCTTCGAGAGGCGTGGATTTAGAATTTTTTTTTTTGCTATAAAAAAAAAATACTTTTGGAAATGTGTTTCAACGTATTTGATTCTTCTATCAATGGCGAGTTAAATTCCAATTTTATTTATTAAAAAAAACATCAAAAAATGGCGATTCCGGCTCTTGTGAAATAAAGCTATGCACGGCGTATTTTGATCTGCGCGAGGCGCTTCACGAGCCTTGCGAGTTCATCTGAGTCTTGAACTAATTTAGAGTTTAATTTAGACTTGCAGAGTTTTGGAACCCTAATTCAAAAATGTTTGCGGATTATTCGCATTTGATTGTTGACAATTCTTTGTTACTGTGTTCGTCAAACTGCAAATGACAAAATAGTTTGATTCCGTACAACAATTATTGTACAATGCGTTTTTTAAGTCGCCGATCCGTCAATTTAAGAAAAAAAAATATTGGGAGTACAAATTAATTCGGTCCGTTTTCAAGAGATGGCTCTGGCTGTTATGAATGTTTCATAGTGACAGCTGATTTCGGTGCTTTCAGAGAGGTTTAGACATCGGTCAATAACATTCAGTTTATATCGCTTTGAGTTCCATTGAAAACCTTGTTTTTTACTGTGTTGAATATGTCGAAATTTTGCGTTAACTAAGCAGCATTTGCGGCAAGTTTTACTTTTCTGCTTTAATTGGAAGAAAAGTGCAGCTGAAGCGCATCGAATGCTTGTTGAAGTTTACGGTGATGATGCTCCAACTGATAAATCATGTAGGTAATGGTTTCGACGCTTTAAGAACGGTGATTTCAGCGTTGAAGACAAGCCTCGCCCTGGACAGCCAAATGAGCCCAATGAGCTGCTACAACCTGGCGATTCCATTACGGGCGATCGGTATAGACTACAATTGATTCGTTTGAGCCGTGCATTACGAGAAAAACGGCCGGAATACGAGGCAAAGACATGACAAAATTATTCTTCTGCATGACAACGCTCGGCCTCGTGTCGCAAAAGTCGTAAAAAAAATATTTGGAAACGCTCAATTGGGATATTTTACCGCACCCGCCGTATTCTCCGGACATTGCTACTTCTGATTACCGGTTGTTCCGACGGATGCAGCAGGATTTAGCAGCTCACCGGTTCACTTCTTTCGCAGAAATCGCAAATTGACTCAAAACTTGGATCGCCTCAAAAGACGAGACTTTTTGTTCGAGATGGAATTCGAAAATTGCCTGAGAGGTGGGAAAAAGTAGTAGCCAGCGATGGACAATACTTTGATCAATCTATTCATACCTTTTATTTTGAAATAAATGGATTTTTTATCACAAACAAAACGGACCGAATTAATTTGTACTCCCAATAAAAATAATGAAAATAATATCTCGAGAATGGATCACTCTTGCATAAAGCATTACTTGACATTTGATAGCGGAAAATATGTTCTACAACCTTTCCACGCGATCGTAACGAATAATCAGTAGCCCTGTAGATATATATACACCCATACACACACACACACACACACACACACACACCCACACATATAGATATAAGTTCGGTAGCAAGAAGACAGAGAGACGAGAGTGTGATATTTGCATCGGAGCGTATAGCACAAAAATAGCCGAGCGCGTACTTGGAATATTGCGATAGCTACGCGCTAAGCATGCTTGAAAGGCCTCCAAGAGTCTTCCTTCTGCCACGCTCTCTCTCTCTCTCTCTCTCTCTCTCTCTCTCTCTCTCTCTCTCTCTCTCTCTTTCTCTCGTACGCACGCTTGCCCTGTTTCTCTTTCTCGATTAACTCCGGCAGCGAACGAGCAAAGGAATAAACGAGGGATCCCCGAGTGGTCATACACATACACACGCATACACGCATACAGAGATATCTTTACCAACAGAACAAGGAATAGGGGAAAGTGCAAAGCAGCCTAATTATCACCGTGAAGACGAAAGGTCACAGAATTATCATATCAATTTTATAATCTCACAATTTCTTATTGCCCTGCTGACTAAAATTATATTTCCAACAAGTAAATAAACAGAGAGGGAGAGAGAGAGAGAGAGAGAGAGAGAGAGAGGGAGACTTATCTTCACCCGAAAGTAATACACAACAAAAAAAACCAACGAGGAAAAAAATCAAATAAGATGCGCATCTTTGAGTGCGCAGTACGAGCGAAACCGGAAAGACAAGAAACAAAAAAAAAGGCGAGAAAAATGTGCGGCCGCGATTGTCCGGTCGACCACGATTGCCCCCGTTACGGGTCGGCGCGCGTGCATGTGTCGTCACTTCGTATCACAAGTACGGGTCAGATCGTAAGAGGGAGTAGATTTGCGCTGCGGGACGCGCATGGGATCGCGAGAGCGTCTAGTGGAGGGGGAACTCTTGATGCGGTGGAGGAGGGGAAGGGGAGGCGGCTGAAGCCACGGCGGGGAGCAGAACTGTACACGAGGTTGCCCCGCGTCATACGACCGATAGTGACTAAGAGAGCAAGAGCGAGAGAGAGAGAGAGAGGCAGTCAGACAAAAAGCGCGCAGGAACTTTAAACGATTCACCGAGCGCGCGCGAGGGAGAAAACGGCTGAGAGATACACCTATATACAGGATGTCCCAGAACTGACAGACAACAATGCGAACGTAGGTTCTTGATGTAATTTCGAGTCGAAAAGTCCTGAGAAGTTTTCGGATCGAACGAGCCCCTGGCGAGATATCAATGATCAAAGATCGACCAATCAGACGCGCGTCATAGAGCTACCCGCCTCCTAACGATCGCGCCTACTGGGCGCGGGCTACGCCTATCCATCGCGTGCGCGTCTGATTGGTCGAACTTTCATCATCGATAACTCGTCGGCGCTTCGTCTGATTGAAAAACACCTCAGGACTTTTCTACTCGGAATTTTGAAATGAGTCTACCTCTAAATGATTGACGGTGACCTCGGTCACACCCCGTATATATATACCGGGTGAGTCACTGGACATTGGACACTCGATAGCTCGTAGAATATTGATTGTAGGGAAAAAACGTAAGAGACCAAATTTGAAGGGTTTGTCAAGATCTACATCTTGGTCATCTCTGTTTTCTTTTTTCGAGTACCCCGTCAAATAAGATCAACATTAACAATATTAACCATCACTTCTCGGACAGCCTGTAGGTATGAATACATAGAGGATGATTGGTCGCGTGCTTCGCTCACAAGCGTCCCTCCATCACGCGAGCGTCCGATTGGTCGATCGTTCATAATCGATAAATCGTCGGCGCTTCGTCTGATTGAAAAACACCTCAGGACTTTTCTACTCGGAATTTTGTCCCGAGTCTACCTCTAAATTATTGACGGTGACCTCGGTCACACCCCGTATATATATACCGGGTGAGTCACTGGACATTGGACACTCGATAGCTCGTAGAATATTGATTGTAGGGAAAAAACGTAAGAGACCAAATTTGAAGGGTTTGTCAAGATCTACATTTTGGTCATTTCCATTTTCTCTTTTCGAGTACCCTGTCAAATAAGATCAACATTAACAATATTAACCATCATTTCTCGGACAGCCTGTAGGTATGAATACATAGAGGATGATTGGTCGCGTGCTTCGCTCACAAGCGTCCCTCGATCACGCGAGCGTCCGATTGGTCGATCGTTCATAATCGATAAATCGTCGGCGCTTCGTCTGATTGAAAAACACCTCAGGACTTTTCAACTCGGAATTTTGTCCCGAGTCTACCTCTAAATCATTGACGGTGACCTCGGTCACACCCCGTATATATATACCGGGTGTCACTGGACATTGGACACTCGATAACTCGTAAAATAATGATTTTAGAGAAAAAAGTAAGAGATCTAATTTGAAGAGTTTGTCAAGGTCTACATTTTGGTCATCTCCGTTTTTTTTTGGAGTGCCCCGTCAAACAAGATCAACATTAACATTATTGACCATCACTTTTCGGTAGCCTGTAGGTGTGAATACATACACGGTGATTCACACCAACTCGCGCTTTTTCTAAAAAAAAATCGTCGTTCGACCAAAAATTGGCCGAGATATTTCAAAGTCCAAGTGGCAAAGGAATGTCACGGTAGCTTCTAATATTTGTGAATCATCCTGTATATAGTAAGAGGTGCTCGTCGGCGGGAGGTGGGGAGAAGCCCCGCGGGGCTCGTGGTTCACCTGTCGTCATGGCAACGCCGCTTCGCCGCCGCTCACTTGTTACTCCATCGTCGCGGCTGGGGCTTCGGTCCTCTCGCAGCCTCCACGCTGCTAACACGAATCACAATCCATCGCGGGCGGTTCGAGCCACTAAACCTCACACACAGGAAAAGTCTCGTTCCACTCACTCACATACACTCTCTCTCTCTCTCTCTCTGTCTTCCACACAGAGAAAATCACAGTCTCGTGGCCTCTCCCGTAAAACTTAACTGCTGTGCAGCTTCGCCACACACACTGTCTCCCTCTCTCTCTCTCTCGATCTTTCTTCACACTCGAGAGGTCGACAAGTCACGCCGAGGAATCTCCCGCTGTCCATCGAGCACAAAACCGAGTGCAACGATTCGACACATCGTTTTTTTTATCACGAATTTGGTAAAGGCCTCGTCTCGATATTCCCGTCATTTTTATTATTATTATTAACGTTTATGAATGAGCTTAGAAATTTTCATCTTCGATTTATTTACACCCACACGATACGAGTGTGTTAATGTCGTCCTCTCACTCTCTTCTTGAGGACACTCGTCTCTTTCTCCTCGAGCGCAGCGATACAATGCGCTACGGCTCTTTATAATCGCGTAAACATCGTCCTTCTACGTAACACCAGCAGCCGAGTGAAACTCTCCCCACGTAAAAAGACAAGCTGAGGCACGAGGCGCGTACAGTGCTGTTTCTTCCGTAAGGCAACTCGCCCTTGTCACCGTTCACTTCCGGTCAACGATATATACACATGTGTGCGTGTATACTTGTACTACACGTGTGCAATATTTCGCGATGGCATTCTCGCCCCTTCCGCTTGCCCAGTAAATCCAAGATAGCCCTACATTCGCCGATGGAGAGCCTTTGTTTACGTTCGATTCGTTCCGAGCACACCTCGCCACTGCGCATGCCTCTCTCATAGACGCTCGAATAACTCGAGATTATTTCAAACTTGTTTTTCTTCTTCGGGTCCTCGTGTCGCGATACAACCGGAAGCGAAGCGGAAACGTTCGTGAAGAAAAAAAAGGTCGCTTGAGTTCTTTTCGTCGCTTTTTTTTCCAAATTCTTCGTTCACTCGTGTTCGCTCTTTTTTCTTACTTGCGTTATTTTTTGCTGGATATATATATATATATGTGTGTGTGTACACTCTAGAGTAACTTGCTTTTTTTTCTCACTTTTTCATTTTAGGACAGTGTTCACCGCACGCGCGCGCGCGCACCTCCGTCGTCTAAAGGCTCGCGCGCTTTCGTCCCGCAGACTCTTCACCGTCTCGCTGAACTTACTGTACGCGCGCGTCGCCGGTGGGGAACTCACCTCGCCCCCCCCCCCCTTCGCCGCCCAACCCGCGCCGCGATTCCCCTCACGCGCGCTCCCACTTCTTGTTTCGCTCACTCGATCATTCTCTTTCTCTCCCTCTTTTTTTCTGTCTCAATGCTCCTTCGTTTTGTCCACCACTCCTTTTTCACCCGAGACCGCGTGTGCGCTTGTGCTCTCCAATCTTTCTTTCCATCTCGCTCTTACGCGTTCGCTCGCTGTCTACTCTCTCTCTCTCTCTCTCTCTCTCTCTCTCTCTCTCTCTCTCTCTCTCTCTCTCTCTTGCTCTCTTGTTATCCACTTACTAGCGCGTCAATCTGTTTGCCATGCAAATCCCGTCCGACCGGTGCTGACGTAGCCACTAGGACGGATATACTGGGGACGATATATATATATGCGTATATATTAATTGTACGAAAAGTACAATTTCGTATAAATATAACTATTTAATACGCGAACTTAACAATACACTTCGTTCATTCGGTTTCATTCAAACTCGTTTTTTTTTTTCGACGAGTCTCGTGGTTTGGTTCTTTCGGTATTTTTTTTTTGCCTGCTGAGTTCCCTCCGTTGTTTTTTGTTTTATGTATGTGTGCGAGAGCATTCGGACTCGTGCACACGCACGCACTCACGTATATAGGGATGTACGTATGACGTATGGACAATTATATACAGAGAATTGTACACGCTCGTTCATCCGACAGCTTGCCAACACACTTAACGAGCAGTTAGTCATTGCCCGGAGCACGCCCCACACAAGCACGAAGAAACACCTCGTATGGCTGCGTATATATATATATATATATATATATGTATACATTTCCGCTAAACATTGACTAACGTGTCTCCACCTTTCCGATTTGATCGTTATCTCCCGACTCGTCGTATTCAATGAATCAATCTTGTGTGCCCCTACAAATACCGCATGATTTTCTATATACGCTTAAAGGCCTCACGAGGAATTATGAAAAGTATTGTGAGAGAGTTGTGTGGGCTGAGTTTGGTCGAGGCGATATGAAAATTGTGTAAGTGCAGGGAAAGCATGTTTGAAGGTGTAGTGTGAAATCGATGGATGTTTAGGTATCAAGAAACGCGGCGGCGTCTGAACACTAAATAATGGTATATATATATATATATATAGTATATACACACACAATATACATATATGTGCACATATACATGTTAAAACTCTGGAAAAAACAGGAGTGAATGAAGGCAATTCGAAAAAATGTTGGGCGCCGTGACTGCGTTTCGAACCCGGAACCTTTCGATTGGTGGTCGACCGCTCTGACCACTAAGCTACACTAGGTTGCTCACAATAATTCTTTAGATAGTCCTTATATAGTGACCATGCTAGAATTTTATTGCGTGCGTGTATATATGTGTGTGTGTATATATATATATATATATATATATATATATATATATATACAGGGTGAGGCACATAAAGTGTTACAGAGCAATAGCACTCAAACTAATGATCATATCCAAAAATGTTTCAGACAAAAGTTTCAGTGTTCGAGAAGGCCGTCATACTGGACCACCCTATTTTTTTATCGGTCGAGGCGCTGAAGCTACGTCAAGATCAACTCCACTTTTTTTAAATGGAACCATGTATTTTTTTTTTCGATGACATTATTACCGATTTTAAGACGAATTCAGCGACCTACGACACAAGGTCATTCTAGTCACGCAAATTATGAGAATAGTCGAAAAATGGAAAAATATCGGAATAATCACTTTCAAAGGATCCACTAACCTTGGTTTGGGTCTACCTACAGAAGATGCTCGAAGTGATGACCCTCGACTTGTATATATTTATACAAGGTGGCCGGAACATTGACGTCCAAAAATAAAATTTAGGTCCCTCGTATTGTGGAGTATCCGAATCACCCCCATGTATGTGCCGCGACTTTTCATAGTTTTCGAGTTATGAATTTTTTTCTGAATTTTTGAAAATTTTCGACCTGACCAATCTAAAAAAAATCTAAAAAAAAAGTAGAAAACTTTGTCGAGATTTTTTTTTTTGCAACTGAATCTTCATGAGTAGTACTTTTATGCATAAAATAATCAGCTTCGTAACTGTGATGAAAGTTATGAAAATGTTGGTCTAAAGTGAAAAATTTACGTTCGGTAAATTATGACTTAAATTTTCAACTTTAAATTAAAAATCTAAACAGGTGACTTCATGGTTCCTAATTAGGCCTCGAGAATGCGCCAGACTCTCAGCTTTCATAATCATTAAAAAAAAAAGTAGTACTTAATAGGGCGACTTTGGCTAAAATTGGCCTTCAAAGACAGCGAGGTGGAAAATTCTTAAAATTAGCCATCTGATTAAAAAAAAAAAAAAATCCCATTTTATCATTCCTAAGATTATTTAGTTTGTTAACTAACCAAAAATGACTGCAGGAAAGCTAAGATTTAAACATTTGGAGGTTTATTTTTTTTTAGTTTAATTTAAGTTTAATGAATTTTGCGCGATCCGTTCTCGTGGATCAGGTAAAAGAGTTGCGCCCTCGTTTACAACAAATGATAAAATAAAAAATAATTTGGAGCGATGAAATTCGTTGCTCACCCTCCTCACGCTAAATAATTATAAATACAGCAACAATATGCATATACGTACAAATATACATATGAAAACTCTGAAGAAAACAGGATTGGATGAAGACAATACGAAAAAAAAAAAATAGCGCGCCGTGACTAAGATTCGAACCCGGAACCTTTCGATCGTCGGTCAACAGCTCTGACCATCAAGCTACTCAAGGTCGTTCGCAACATTTCTTTAAATCGTCCTCATATAGTAACCATGTTACAATTTATATAAATATGTATACCTATGTTCGTGCACATATATACGAGGATACATGAATAAAAAAACTATTTGGAGCGATTGAGAATTCGCTGCTCACTCGCCCGTCCGTATTCCTAGAGTACGAAGTAAAAAGAAAGAGAGAATGATAGGAAGAGAGAAGATTACGAAGCAAAGCTCCGGCGCTCCGGACTGCTGTCGCGTCCCGACTGGAAACATGTTGAACCGCCGCCGTGTGAGCCCACGCCCGCTCGCGTATACGTCACAGCGCGCGGTGACTCCACGCTCGTACGACGCGAATCTTGGCCAAGCGGCG